>PYXC01001443.1:4055000-4062500 GCA_015244755.2 Tenualosa ilisha | reverse complement strand
CACATCTCCCATCAGTGAGTGGCACGGCCATCTCTACAATTGCTCTTGTTCAGGGTGTTTCATCATGTCGTGTGTATTAGCAATATGCTGGCATGGCAGTGCTGTATGGTGTGTGTGTGCGTGTGTTTGTGTGTGTGTGTGTGTGTGTGTGTGTGGGGGGGGTGTTTGTGTGTTTGTGTACGCATTACCATGTGTGTGTGTTTCTATGTTTGTCTGTGACCATTGTGTGTGTGTATGTGTGTTGTTGGGCGTGGATGCTTTCATCACCTGTCACAGTATGTCTTGCTCAGAGTGGGAGGGAGCACTATTTGTTGTAGCCAGGGGGAGGCGGGCCCTGCTGTGGTAGCGATATCCCCTGATTGGTGTCCAGACAGACCAATACCATGTCTTGACAGACAGATACCTCTTGTCTGATCCATAATTGGATCTCAGTGTTCCTGAGCACCTGAACCCATTTCTGTCTGCATCTGTCTTGCCTGCTCAGTGTGTGTGTGTGTGTGTGTGCCTGTGTCTCTGTGTCTGTGTGTGTGTCCAAGATGTGTAGGTCTGGAGTCTCAGTCTCCAAAATTGCTGAGATTTCTCTCTCCCCCCCCCCCCCCCCTCCGCCCCCCCCTCTTTCTCTCTCTCTCCCTTCACTCACTCTTTTGCATGTCTCTCTCTGTCTCTGTCAGCATCTGATGTGTTTGATGTAGATTTACGTATGAATGGTTGCTCCTGAATCAACTGCTTGTAAAAAAGTAAGCTTTTCTTCATGCTCTCTGTATGTTCTAACACGCACAGAAGTTAAGCTATTTTAACTATTAGCCATTTAATAATTGCCTGGTATTTCTTTGTTGTTGTTTAGATGCTCTAGTTTAATGTTGCTTTCCCCAAGCATGTTGAAATGGCGTCTCCATTAAAATGCATACGTATTTGCTGTCGGCAGGCTCAGTAACAATGAGAGCAGCTCATGACCAAAGGCTTAATCCAAGGCAAGCACAGCTCACACAGATTCATCACCACAGGTTTAATAAAGCCCTCTGTAGAGTAATTATGCAGTCATTGTATCTGTATCTGCATATTTGCTAATAGGTCGCCTAAGGCAGCGGCCTGTGTGTGTGTGTGTGTGTGTGTGTGTGTGTGTGTGTGTGTGTGTGTGTGTGATAATGTCAGCTCTTTGATTTGTCCCATAGTTCTTGTCTTGTTTTTGTCCGGTAAGTGCTGGGCCAAAGAGCAGGGTGTAAATACTCTGAAGCATTCACACCTGATTTGAGACACATCCCATAATTCTTCTAAGCTTTAACAGAATAATGTAATGACCATATAATAAGTAATGACCATATAATCTGTTTGATCCCATCCAATTTATTTATTGCCCTACTAATGACCCCAATAATAAAGATCAGATTTTAAAAGTAAACGTTGTAACACTGAATCCTGACATAGTAAACCCAAACATGGGCGTAGGTCCAAAAGGTTACAGTAGCAGGCTGTGTGCATCATATCTTATCAGTCAAGTCAAACTGTATAGTCATCACAAGGTGCAGAAGGAGTTCAGTAAGGAGTTCAGTGTTGTGGAAGTTCACACTTTACAAGAGCTGACTCAGAGTGCACAGTGCACACAGATTAAAATGAATGAATGTTGGAATTGAATGTGTAATATATATATATATATTGAAATAGCCTTTCATTCTATTTGTTTTTTTTAAAGCGCTCGTGTTTGTAAATGGAGAGACAGAAAACGCGAGCCAGTGAAAATGAAACTAAAACTGAATGAAACCAAAATTTTGACTTTTTTACTCAAAGTCGAAAATGATGATCGCTGGTTCCTATTCTTTGGTTTACAAACAAATCCACATGGATTGGTGAGAATGTACAGTGTTGTTGCTATTTTTTTTAATCATTGCCTTAATGGGTAGCTCCGGAGGTTAAAAATCACATGCTTGCCTTTGGAGAAAAGTCATGACAATGGACAGCGGTTTGAGACATCACTGGAAACGATTTATGTTGGTTCAGAGTTCATGTTGGTGATGGTGATAAACGTAAAAACATGTTCATCAGTTAACGTCTTATTTTCGATGCACATGTATTCATTTACTACACATCACAGCACAACATACAGTTGCCTGAACATTATCTGAACATTGCCTGAACGTTATCTTATGTCACAATTCAACCAAAGGTGGAGTTGTTCAAAGCAATATTTGCTCCATCCACATCAATAAAGGTGATGAATATCCTGTAAGAAACAAAAATAAAGTGAATCAGTGAGGCATTGTAATACTGTATAACTGCTCTATAACTCCAAATCTACACCTTCATGCAATCTACATCTGTCTGTACCTGTCAGGTGAGATGCCCAGATGTTTCTTGAGCAGGCCGCTCAGTAACTTGGAATACTGCATGTTTTGGGCTCTTCCAATTTTCCCGATGCTGGTTAAAGAGCAGACAGCGCAGGGATCTGTCTTTCCACCAAAGGTCATCATTTGACCCCCATTAATGTGTACGGCAACATACTATGGAGGAGTGAAAACACAGAGACCAATACGTGAATTCAGATCATTTCATCAAGAAGACGACAAGGTATCTGTCGTATTATCTGTCAAAATTCATCAATTCAGTCAATCACTCACTCAATCAATCTATCAATCACTCACTCAATCAGTCTATCAATTAATCTCCACGACCCATCCCAGTTTCAAGTTTAATGTCAATTTGACAAGAAGGATTGGGTTAATGGAGTCAGTATCTGTACAAATACTTGCATATAATGAATATAATCTCTAACACTTGTAGGCAATGCACATAATCCCAAATCCAAACGCAGCAATGCTGTCTCACCTGTGCAGGCTTCTCCAATGCTTTCGCCAATTCATCTGTGGCCTCAGAGAAAAGAGCTTTAGGAACCTCACTTTGGGCCACATTTGTGTTCACGACGAACATCGGCATGGTTGCGTTGGTCTCTCCACAGGACTAAAACCAGAGGAATGTGTAGCAAAACACACATGCAACAGCCAGAGTGACTGTGATAATCACAATTGTGCACAATCACGCTGATGTGTGTGTGTTTATATCAGGGAGAGAGCCAGGGAGATATGCATGTGTGGCGTGTGCCAAAAGGGTGTGTGTGGGTGTGTTTGTTTTATGAGGTGTGTGTGTGTTGTTTTTGGAGGTCTGGGAGTAGCAGGGGAAAGTTAAATGTGGAAATTGAATAGTAAATTGCAGGAGATCAACAGTGTGTTTGTCTATAAGTGCATGAGCAAGCAGATCATGACCTTAAGTGTCTTCTTAACTTCTTTCAAAAACAAATATGGCAGCACTCAAGACTCAGGAATGTTGCCTGACTATGAATTCTGTGGGTGTCCCCATGACCCTAAATCAATTAAAACAGAAGCGAATTCAGTGACATTTTGACAAATGGCTGACTGTGACAGGGATTATTTAGCCCTGTATAGCTGTTCCAGGAATGTTCCAGAACAAGAGTGATTCATCAGTGAAGGGGAGGCAGGCTGGTCCACTCACCTACAGCGAGTGGTTGGTAGGCAGTCCATTCCAGTCCAATCCACACACACACACACACACACATGCACAAACACACTGACACACACACTCACACACACACATACACACACACACACACACACATGCATGCAAAAACACGCTGACACACACATTCACACACTCACACCCCCACACACATATGCATTCACACACACACACACACACACACACACACACACACACACACATACAAATGTTTGCACACACACACGCACAGACCCACATATATATACTCACAAAGAGACACCCCCCTGCACAAACACACACACACACACGCACACACAGCTGTACTGTAAATGTTATTTGATTAGGCCCAGGTCAGACAGACAGTCCATATTTGGTGTGCTGACAGAGTGCCTGCTATTGGAAAAGCGCGCGTTTGTGCCAGCGGTGATAATCCATGGTGTGCAGGGGGAGGAAGCTGCCGGCCCAAGCATGGAACAAGCGTGCGTTGCGCAACACTCGGAAATGACAGTGACACACTCCCAAGTGCCCTGCTTTGGGAATGATCCCCAGCTAATAACATCCTGCCAGTTCGCCAAAGGACAGCCAATCAATCGCTTGTTTTACAACACTGGCTGAGCCGATCGGACCAGAGTGGGGGTGGAGTGAACTTGTGTGTGTGTGTGTGTGTGTGTGTGTGTGTGTGTGTGTGTGTGTGTGTGTGGCGACGGTGTGTGTGTGTGTGGGGGGGGGGGGGGTACCTCCTTTCATCTAATTGAAACAATTGAAGTGCATGAAACATTGTAAAGTACACTAGAAGAGTGGGCTACTGCTCTAGTTATGGAGAGAGGAGAACTGTTGTGCCTGCTTGCGTGTGTATGTGTGTGTGTGTGTGTGTGTGTGTGTGTCTGTCTGTATGGTGTGAAGAGAGACTTGCTGAACCATATGCATGTGAGGATTTCTGTGAATGTGTGCATCTGACTGATCTGAGTCACTCTTTCTAATTCACGTGTCTTTATGCTTGTGAATGTGTGTGAGAGACAGTGTGTATGTGTGTACACAGTTGGCCCTATGTTAGTAGCAGTACTATACAGCTTATCCCTTATTGTCCTCTCTATTCATCTACAATTCTCTCTCTCTCTCTCTCTTTCTCTCTCTTTCTCTCTCTCTCTCTGTATCTCTGAAGTATGCACTGGTGACCACAGGAGGGCATCTAAGTGAAGATAACTTTGCTACTCCATATCATTAAGACCTGACAAGGACTCTCTCTCTCTCTCTCTCTCACACACACACACACACACCACACACACACACACACACACACACACACACACCACACACACACACACACACACACACACATACACTCAGTGCAATATGCATTTAGCAGCTCAATCTGCTATTGAGTAGATCAGTTTATCTTGATTCAGAAAGATTACTGTGGTGTGGGATTGCTATTGTAACTGGTGATATGGACTCAAAAGATGTATAAACCCATGTATGTTCATTGAACCCAGACTTGTTCACTCATTTAGAAAAGATTGTCATTGAAAACATGAAAAAAGCACAGCCTCTCTACTGCAGGATGATATGGCTGACCTGTGAGTTACTTTATCACCTGTGTATGATGATGCCAAACAATTGTGTGATTGTGGGTTTGTGTGTGTGTGTGTGTGTGTGTGTATGCAAACTCTACTTCACAGCGTCATTCCTGTAAAGCTCTTTTGAAGTTGAAATTGACAGAGAGGGAGAAAGAGAGAGAAAGACCATACGTGTGTGTGTGTGTGTGTGTGTGTGTGTGTGTGTGTGTGTGTGTGTGTGTGTGTGTGTGTGTGTGAGGATCTGTACCCAGCCACAGTATGAATGAATGGCAGTGCGCCAGCTCATAGCAGTTTGCTCCATTAGCACGGAGTGTTTGCTGTGGCCTCTTTGCCTCACAGCACGAGTCTCTTCCTCAGCTTCTTCTCTCTTGGCTGCCCTCTTGTGGTCACCAAAGAGAAGCGCAACCACAATAACTGACTTGAGTTTTGTGCTCCTACAGTTACTTTTTTCTATGGTTCTATGGTTTCTATGGGTGAGGGCATTGATGGGGTGTTTTCATATGGAGATATTGTAGTTATGAACTCCCCCGCCCCCCATATAAAGGTCACTGTCATGTCAAGTTAGCATTACCCTTGTGAATACACAGGGTGCAAGAATTCACTCACTCTAGAGATTTGTTGGACTGATGGCCAAATGCTCACTAATTTCTATTCAAGTTTCAAATACTTAATTCCCCAGTGTTTTTTTTCTTCGTCCTCGTAACAGACTGCCTTTCAAAATCTCCTTTCAGCCACAGAACAGAAAGTGATGTTGCCTTGCTTGTCAGCTCTGTCTGTGTAGTGCTGGTGTTTGATCCTGGATCACAAAGCACGGCTATCATACTCAACCATTGTGGCCGAGGCATGGATGATTAATGCCTTAAGCACTTCACAGAAACCATTTGTGTAACTTTGATCCCTTTACAAAGCCTAGACTTTTAGACTTGAAATCTGCATCTGTATTTATAAGAGATGTGATGGGATAGATGATTTTGTGTGTGTGTGTGTGTGTGTGTGTGTGTTTGTGAGTGAGTGAGAGAGAGAGTAAAGGTGTAGGTGTCTACGTTAGTGTGCATCTGTGCCTACGTGCCTTTTTACATGCATAAATGTGTGTTTTTGTTTTGTTTGTGCGTCACGTGTCATGCTTTGTTGTACAGAGCCAACATATACTTCCACCGGTGCAAATCCAGTCAGGGCTGTGTTTGCAGATGTTGTTTTCACAGGTGGTGTTAAGCCTGTTTTGTCATGGGGTGGCGGAGAGGGCTGCTTGTCCAAAAGAAAACCTCCTCTGTACTGGGCCAGATGGTCTCTGTTTGTTTATGATGGATCAGAACCCTTACATGTTTGTTTACATACATGTGCATGCAGCATACAACATATCGTCATATTCATTGACAGCCATATATTGGACACATACACATTCATACAGTGCATAGCCTTATATTACAATAAGACATATTCATATACGGAGGCCTGTCGTCCATACACATGACCATCAAAATACACTCTCTGAGATTCATGTAGGCATAAGCACAAAAGACACACACACACAACCAGACAGCAAAGATGCCATCATATTCATTCCCAGCCATATACCAGATATCAGAGATTCATCAGTGCACATAAACACACACACACACACACATACAAACACACATGCAAACACACACATAGGCATTCAAACACTCGTTCAAACAGACACACACACATGCACTCAGACATATAAACACACACACACACACACATACAAACACACGTGCAAACACACACATAGGCATTCAAACACTCGTTCAAACAGACACACACACATGCACTCAGACATATAAACACACACACACACACAGCCAGATGGGCCCAATGAAAGCCAGACACGCCTGCTGGATTTAGGGTGTGTGTTACCCATGTGTGTGTTACCCTGCTTCTGATAAATAAATGAAGAGTGTAGCCCTTAAAATAACACCCTGAGTATGTGCCACTGATGAGGACACGGCTAGTTCAGCAGCAGGCACGCTCTACCCCTCTGAGGACTCCTCACGGAGTGTGTGTGTGTGTGTGTGTGTGTGTGTGTGTGTGTGTGTGTGTGTGTGTGTATGTGTATGTGTGTGTATGGTATGTGTGTGTGTATGTGTGTCTGTATGTATGTGTGTGTGTGTGTGTGTGTGTGTGTGTGTGTGTTGGGGGAGGGGGGGTGAGAAGATGATGAGAGAGAGATAACCAATAGAAAAGAAAAGAGAGGCAGAGAGCATCTCCTTCCTGTTGTCTCATGGCATCTATCTGCAGCTACCGCACATCAGACACTCTGCTACCCCTCCACTCATCCGAAACAAGCGCTCCTATTTGTGCTGCCTCCAATGAGCTCCTCCTCTTCCTCCTCTCCCCCTCTCCATCCCTCTTTCTTTCTCTCCTCCTAGGCAGCTCATGGCTACCCCTGTATATC
>PYXC01001443.1:4025000-4050000 GCA_015244755.2 Tenualosa ilisha | reverse complement strand
GAATGAGAGACAGAGAGAGAGAGAGTGTGTGTTTGTGTGTGTGTGTGTGAGAGAGAGAGAGATGGAGAGAGAAAGTGTGTGTATGTGAGAGAGAGAGAGAAAGAGGAGTGTGTGTGTGTGTGTGTGTGTGTGTGTGTGTGTGTATGCAGTGTGTATGTATGTAGAGGGGAGTGTGTGCACTGGTTAATTGATATTCACAAGCTCAGCCCAGGGCTTCTCCGATAAGCATCTTCTCCAAAAAAAAAAGCCTGGCCTCATGCTGACAAGACAGTTTTAGACGCCGCACTCTTCAAACAGGATCAAAGGAGCCAGCCTGGGCGATGTGCCTCACATGCCACACCAGCCGAATGCAGTCTCCCCTCTCACAGTTTAACGCTAGTCTTCATTCCTCCTCCCACTCCTCCACACTCTCTTTATCTGTCCTTCCTCCCCCTTTTTTTACCCTCCTCCTCTTTATCATTCATGTCTTCCCTATCTTGCTGTCCTTCTCTCTCTCTCTGTGTCTGCTTTTGTGGTCCTCTAACCTTGGCTGTTTGGGTCAACACTCACCGCAGCTCTTCTCCTCCGTCGGACTTGTCCAGCTGACCAACTTTAGCATGGTGACCCTGACCTGCTGAGTTGCAATTAGGCAACCAGCAGCTCTTAGGGAGAGCTCACCTTTACGAGACATTTTAATTTAGCCAAAGCAGTCAAGGATAGATATGATGCAGAGGCCACAGCTGTGTGCATGCATGTGTATGTGTGTGTGTGTGTGTGTGTGTGTGTGTGTGTGTGTGTGTGTGTGTGTGTGTGTGTGTGTGTTAAATGCTGGCAATGTCAGTTGAGTATAATGTCTGACAACTGATGAGTGGGAATGTGTGATCTGCTTACAGTGTCATGTGTTATGAAAGGAGTCAGTGCCAACTTTCTAATACAGTTTAAGGCATTTGTTTTGCATATCATATTAAAATGCTGAAATCATAATGATGAATACTTATATTTTTCATCAAAATGGTAAAAGGTTCAGACATTCTGTTCCCTGTAGCCATATTGCTCTGCAACTTTGGTGCCCATTGTAGAACATCAAGTGAATTAGCTCATTTTATGGTTCTATATTTATTATTTTAAAGGAGACCTATTGAACAATTTCATCGTCTATCTGCCATGGCCACACTCCAGTGAATTTATCTTTGTTAATATGGCACAGTAAATAAATGCTTTTCCCGTAGAAGAGATGGGGCAACTTGTCTTGAGGCCAATAAGCAAATGTGCTCTCCTGTGTCTCTGTGGTCCCTGTGAGCAAATCACAAAGCATCAGGGCCCATTCGCCTCAGTCGCCTCTTTAATAACATTCCCTGTTAATATTCAAATGTCAGCCTAAATGGCAACACCCCTCAGCGGTAATTTTCTCCCGCTCTGCGATCGATCTGATGGGTCTTTCACCTCGGTCTGTTTTTTAATTGTGGGTACACAAACGCTGTCTGCTTCACTCTCGCTCTCTCCGCTCAGTGGGGTCCTGATGGCTTGTTGTTGTCAGGGCCACTTTGTGCTTCCATAGAGAAGCTGTGTGGTGAATGCTAATCTTTAGCTCTTTAATCTTTAGGGGCTAATAATGCGTCTCCCTGAACTGCATCTATGGCACACTAGATGCTTAAGCTCTTTTTTCTTTTCGTAGCATTGAGATGGCATTCATGAAATAAACTAATGAAGCTAATTTTCTTCAACCGATTTTCTTTTCAACTAAATCTAAACTGCTCAAAAGTCAGGCTGTAAGGGCTGTGTTGTGTTAGCTGTTTTTGGACTACAGTATATGTCTACATTTGATTCAAATTGAAGTGGGAAAAATATCCTGTTCACCTATGAAAGCTGATGGAGTTGGTGAAGTTTAATTAACACACCTTACTGTAAGTCTGTGTCTGACTCTTTTCGCCTAAGGGAGATGGAATAACACACAGAGCAGTGTTTTGACCAAAGATGTCAAAATGAGTAGCCTGAAATTGCCCAGACAATGCTCAGCACAACATTGCTTAATTAAAACACTGCCTCATGTCGGACTGTCACTAAAGGGTTCCAGCCATCTCTCTGCGTTTCATTCAGTGCTAGGGAGTGAGTATGCTTCTAACACGATGTGCCTATCTCCATGCATAGAATAAAGCTGCTGATATTATCACACTATTCTCAGTCTTAGGAACATGCTAATGAATTTACAATATATGTTGTGTTAACGTTCCCTGTAAAACTAATAAGGTGTGTATAATTCCACCCAATTATTTGTGTGTTTCATATAGGCTATGAGGAGGTAGAGGCACCAAACAGTTAATGGTGTTTTTGCTGCACATCTACTGAAGGCTTCATGTCGTCTGAGAAATCTTTCTGCCATATTGGCTCCTTCCTTGTCTTTATTGTGTGTGGGAGTGCTCCCTTGATGGTGCCAACAGTTTTTTGTTCCGCAAAAAATTCTTTATTTTCCATTATGATGGACAAGCAGGTAATCTGGCCTGTTGTTATCGTATTGTGTGCTTGGCTCAGCAATAGGTGGCATGTTGAAGGTTAATCAGTTTCTGATGGGGGTGTTTTGGGGGGTTGGGGAGGGGAGGCATGTTCTCATTTAGAGAGAAGCAGAGATAATGAGACTTACCAGGGTTCTTTTTACTCTCTCTTTCTCTCTCTCACTATCCCTCCCTCTCTCACTGCTTCTCTCACTCCTTCCCACTCTCTCCCTTTTTCTTCATCGCTGTTTCTCTTTCTTCCTCCCACTACTTCCTCATGGTTGTCTCAGGGAATATGCACATGAGAATTTTCCTTGCTGCTGCTTTAGGAGAGCACCCTATTCTCCTTCTATTCTGTCCTGTGGACTTACACTGTTCCTAACTGGTAAGGCCCTGTGCCCTACTGCTTTGTGGTTTTTGTGTGTGGGGGTGACATTTCTGCTCTGTGGCCTTCTGGCCCTAGAAAAAGGACTTCAAAATCGTTACTTCTCCTCCTGATTAAATTAGGTCCCCGTTCTGACCTCTGTGGCATCCCACAATTTGATTCAGGCAAATGAACCACTAAATCTTCCCTTGCCTGCCTCCCTCTCTCTCATCTGGCCTTAGCCCCAGAGATGCACTGACTCCAATTAGAAATTTCCGGAATGTTGACACGGCTAATTGAATAAGCCAGGCCCAGAAGCAACCAACAGGGTTTCATCAACAAAGGCTATTCTGTGTGTGTGTTTGTGTGTTTTTGTACCCAGCGGCTGATATTTTAGGTCCCTGTCTTACAAAAGTTTATGTCTTGAATGGGAGTATGTAGGGAGAGATGATGCAGAGGTCTGACACAGCTTCTGGGAGCATCAGATTTTGGGATGCTTGCTTGTCCCTAGTGTGTAGCATCTGCTAAATGTAAAACGCACTGCATTCACTTGGAATGCAGTCATATTAATAAGCCTGTGAGTTCCCTTTTGGATCCTTGAGCACAGTTGAAAGAGGATGGACTTTTTTTTCACTTCATTTAATATCTGCTCCACCAGTTTCAACTCTTAATTGCATTAAGCAACCCAGCTCTTTTATGTCCTTCTCAGTCCACACGGGGATTCATAAAGCTTCTTAAAACCGGAGAGCTCACTTGAATGGAGGAAGCCAAAGTTGTATAATCAGTTCATGATTTATCCGTCTTGGTGTCTCTTAATAATACTCTTTGGGGGTCCACTGAGTTGAGTTTGTTCTGTAAAAACATGGTTAGCTGAGCTCCAAGCCAAAGGTTTGGAGTATCTGTGCAAATGCAGAGCTCTGAGTCAGCAAGCCCTTTGCTTGAGGAGCACCTGTCCCATGCCCCTTGCTGAGGTGTCTGGAGAGGTGGTGGATCTCGGTGAAATTGATTCGGGCAGCTCGGGGCGGACTCTCAGACGATGCTTAACAACGTTATGTCTCAAATGTAGAGTCTATAAATGAGGGTCGAAGCCACACTCAAGGTTGCCTGAGAAGTGATCTCGCCCTCTAATGAATTGGCTATGGGTTTGCCATGGAATCACACACATTCCGAAGGAAAAGACGTATTGGTACGTGCACATTCTCCTATTCACAGATTAAATATAAGTGAATTACAGTTACATAATGACACATTGATGGGGACTGGTTTTCCTGAAGAGAGGAATCAATATTTTGGTGTAGAAGAATATGGAGGGGTATTTGAGTCATTAGGCATGTGCATTGATCTCTTCTGTACTGGTGTTTACTTCCCATTGTTGGAGTGTTGTGCAGTCGCTCATGGGTTCTCCCTCTTAGACAGGTAATTTTGGCTTTACCACTTATCTTCTGGGCAGGTCTACTTGCCGAGACATTAAGGCTAAATTAAAACGTCAAACAGGCTGTTTTCTAAGATGTATCTGCATCCAAGGAAAATGATGCATCTGTGTTGCTGATAAGTGGGGCTTCATCAGTGTTGACTAATTCCTTTTTTTTTTACTTGCATTTGCTGTTGGTGTTCCATGTATGTTATACATTTTATTTGTTAATGTTATTTTTGTTAAAATTGTGTAAGGTTTTACTTTTTTTCTTCTTTTTTTATAATTTGAAGCCCATTGAATTGCCTTTGTGTATGAAATACAGTATAGAAATAAATTTGCCTTGCCTTGCCTTTTAAGAGTATTTTTCAGCAGATATAAACAATCTATATTTTTCAGTATAAATGAATGTGTTTGGAAAGGTGTGGATCCAGGTCTTGTGAAACTCTGTTTGCAGAGACCAAGAGGAGTCATGAGGATTTGGGCTTTTTGAATATGGAACAGCACAATATCTGCCCTGACTGCCTTTATGCATCATTTATTATGCAATTTCACGGAGGTTGGAGGAAAAAAAACCTCATAGCTGGACCCAGAACAGGTCAAGAGTGCAGACAAAAGCTCTAGGTGTCGGGCTATGTCACAAGCAGAGGGATTTCTTTTCAAGTAGCCTATTTTTTATTTTATTTAATTTATTTTTTTTACATGAGGCATAACAAGTAATTAGTGCGTATGAAACAAAGTAATGGCTCTTCTTCCTAACCTTTTGATATTTAAATTAGCAGATGCAGAAGCTTGCAAGCGTTTCTTATTTGCATTTCATGCGAGGGTAGTCACAGTTATGGATAAGAATGAGTTGTAGGCTAATTCTCGGTGGAACTGGGGGGGGGGGGGGGGGGGGGGGGGGCACTGAAAAGTATAACTAAACAATGTGGTAACTTTAAATGCATACAAACCTTTCACTAATATCGCTTCACTCAACGATTTTTGTTTACTATTGACGTATCGCTTGTATGCCTCACGCAAAGTTTATGAGTGTGAAGAGTGTCACTTGTGTGCGGAGCCATTGTTGAGCTGACAGTGTCCGCTGTCGGCGGCAGTACAAACTACACTGAGCTGCGTCCTGCCCCGAGTCCGTGCACAACAATGCAGTGCGCTAGCTGCAGGACACTCCGGGGTGGAGAGGCAATCCACTATCCATAACATGACATCACGTACATCACGTAGTTTAGGAAAATTCAATAGCCTGCACCCGATGGATTTCCACACAAATTTTATGTAACAGCTGGAGATTAGTTTTTTTTTTCAGTGAATGTGAATCCATATAATATTAAATGACATTATAATCATCTAGCAAAGTGTGAGTGGAGTTTCTAATACTATTTAAATAGTACTGAGATTATGCCATATTGCAGTGCAAATACATATACTTGTCATTTGGTGAGCATGGCCTTTATTCATAGGAAACAGGACAATCGGCCTGATTTCCACTTGTATCGCGGGTATCCCTTGTCAGACAGGCGTTTATCCCCGTGTTGTGCAGTCTTTTTACATGCAAATTAAACCAGAACCTTCTTCCGTCTGATGTTTAATCTAAGACCACACTGCCCTCAGTAGCTATGCGATGGGGTGAACCTTATACCAGCCCTTTGTCCAGTGCCCTTTATAAATAAATATTCGTGAAGAGGATATCAGTCTCGTAGTTTTGGCTGCGAGCAGACCACACGCCGTCTCCGAGTTGCGCGGAAATGTTCATTACAGGGACAAACAGCAGATGGCCCTCTTGAGTTTTCAGTCCCCGTGTTTGATAAGGCTCCTCAAAGAGATTCATCCAAATGAGAAAATTCCAAATGTGGTATTAACGCTGTGTTGTGTTACTTAACAATTCACTCACTATCTCACTGACCTTTAACGCACTGTGTATGAGAACAAAATACATCGAATGGAATGGGATAGTGTATGGTAGCATAAAAATTAATTGAGGCATTAAACTTTATATAAGTCTACCTACTTAAGTGTAGAATTACTTAGGCTATATACACAAATATGAATGTTATTTTTTGCACTAAGTGAAGTCCGTTACACACTGACAACTGAACGAAGTGGAGCTCTCCATGGTGCTGAAATGCAAATGTTAACTCAATGCGATTTTCCAGTCGCAGTATCCACCTCTTATTGTGGCCTGTAATTAAAAAAAAAAACACGTTCCCTCGAGAATGTTCTGAGGTCTGTCTGGCCATCTCAGTCTCGGTCGGTTATGAGACACGTCAGGTGACATGGCATAAAACTGCACTCCATTGATCTGATCACGTTTTTTGAAAATTAGAGACATTTGTAAACACTGCAGTGTAGCCTATCTGTGCTGATTGACTATAGACTGTTTGAATGTAGACTATTGCAAAAACTTATCATACGAAACAACAGGTTGGCAATTAGGTGGGTTTCCCCCAGGTCTAATAGCAGCCGTGGTCCCCTCTGTCAGTTTGGTCGCGTTATTCTTGTTCTCTCCTTTTAAGATTAGGACCTTCCCCGCCATCGACTGTGACTATTACATGCTTAAGCTACTCTTGGTGCTTGTGCGAGAACGTTTGAGAAGAGGCGTTTCTGATTCCATAGCAGAGACAGTCGTTACACAGAATTTCACTCTCTTCTCGCAGCAAACACTCTAACACCGAGGAGCCTTTCTTTTGGAAGCACAGACATAGGCTGTGATTAAGCGAAGGGTGGGTTTTCTCGCCTTTGAAACGACTGGAAAGGAGGAGTTAGTCGTTAAGACTTGTTGATGTCGGAGATGCATTGATCTATGGGGTGAAGTGAAAAGCTAGGGTGCCTTTTTTTCCCTGTGGCGCGAGAGTTGAGCGTGCATGCAAACTGTGCCTTTGCGTTATGGAGAAATAGGCGTATTTTTTATCGTTTCCGTTACGCACGAGCTCTCTTTTCAGACTGGATATACAATTCCGAACGCCTTACTCTTTCTTCCTCTCATGGGATCGCCGTAAGTTTAATGTATTTGTTTGCTGCTGTCAAACGAGACGTCATCTCCACGGAGTCGAATCAGTTGTGGTTATGTTGTCAGTCCAAACCGCAAAAGTTGTGCTGTGGAAAAGGCAAATCCAGCCTACATATCTCGTTTGAAAATCCGTGACTGGAATGGAAACGGTGGATGTTTCGGAAAAGAGTCCTCTGAAGATTTAGATGGAAATCTAGTGACTTCGTGTTACCCACAATAACTATCTGGGTTTTTTTTGGTCGGCGTTGCACTTATTGTGCACACATATCACCCCAAATGCTGGACACTGTCAGGTAGAATAAACATCTCTACAAAAGTCTCGCCGATCGATGCTAAACTTGGTGAATATGTGAGGAGAGACGTTATTGTCGCCAAGCTCCACCTGGGAGACGGGTGAACGTCCTTAGCCCTGCCATAATTACAAGAAAATCTTGTTTGTTTGTTTGGCGGTGATCGTCAACCGAGAGTGGACACCGCTGTCCAGGGTTCTGACTTCTGCGAATCGGAGGAGCAGGAAGGAAACATTTGAATGCTTTGGACATGTCTTTAGACGGAGTAATGAATTTCTAAACGAAATGGAACAGAAATATCGTAGGCTTTGATGCGAATAATCGATATGCAGGTATGACAAATTACCAGCCATTCCTCTCAGAGCATTTCTGCGTATCAGGGGGCGAATCATAATGTAAATATGATTTTTTAACGACAGTACCAACGGATGTTAGACCTGCCAGAAGTATGACAGTGCAATGTCTCATATCATCGACAAAATGTAATTATCGGACATTATAGAACAATACTAATTAATATTCCTGATAGATCAAGGACTCACCATAATCGCAAAAATGGGACAATAATCAAAGTGTACACACAAGCAGGGGTGTTTGTGTTGTCTGTGCTTTGTCTTCGGAGTTGAACACTTGTGTTTGAGACATGGCAGCGGCTATTGCCAGCGGTTTGATCCGGCAAAAGAGACAGGCACGGGAACAACATCTAGACCGACCCTCTACCAACCGGAGGAGGAAAAGCCCCAGCAAGAACAAGGGTCTCTGCAATGGGAACCTGGTTGACATCTTCTCCAAAGTGAGAATCTTCGGCCTCAGAAAACGAAGACTACGGCGACAAGGTGTGAGAAGTTCTGTAACCCCCTTGAAGTCCAAATAATAACATGATGTATCATGAATAAGCGTATTTTAGTCAGTCATATTTACCATCAATATTCAAAAGTCATCGATAATAACCTAGGTGATTGCATTTTGCAATCAGCCTTTGTTCATATAGACAGCAAACACAGGTGCTTCCCCATTATAGGCGAATGCCTTATTCTAGTAATGGTGAAAAAAGCAGATGTTGGGCTTTAGGCAACCTAAAGAGATAAGAAATAGAACCCGATAGGCTGTTGAGTTCATCGCGATAGCCAATTTCTGACAAGCGTGCACAGCTGTTGCCACAGCCATGAGACGGTGTCAGAGGCCACCGCTGCCCAAGTCACCAGATGAAGTGCACGCTCATCGATGTCTCGACAAGTGCAATTCATGTGGTATGCATATTATAAAGTCAATATTAAGCATGAAAACGGGGCATAACATTCAATTCTCCTACATTTTTGTCAGAAATCTGTGGGTCAGTTCTTAAGTGTGTTTTTCATTCACTCTTCAGGGGACTGACGTCCTTTTAGCGAAAGGCATTCAAAAGGCCGACTGTGATTTTATTGGCTTACCTGCTTTTTTGTCAACTGGCAGGCGTTCAACCTTGATTTTTACAAAACCATCGTTCAGTCGACGAGGCGAGTTTTTTTTGCCCTGTTCAGATTAAACTCAAACACTGAATAATTCGAGCTGAGTGCAGCAGGTGTACAACTTGTTGCAGAGAAGATGTTATCTGTATGTAGATGTAAACTGACAGGGTTTCATCCACCAAAGCCACCCTGGAAAATTCAACGACCCAGATTTATTACAAAAGGTTGTTTATTCAACGTAGTCGTTCTTTTTGGCCCAGGCTTCCGGGTGTCAAGGAGCTATGTTGCCTCAAACTGGATAGGCTGTAGACACAGTTTATCACGCTTTTAGTAATACAAATGCTTAATAATTTTTCAAAAATACCTGAGTTCAGATGGATATTTTCGACATTGTTTTGTCGGCTGTTAGTCAACTCATCGGCATTTCCTTTTATTCCGTTTACTCTCTTCTATGTCCTATTGATTTTGTTATTCAAACTGATGTGTATTGGCATGATTTGGCAACCATTTGTCAACGAGGGTGTGGCTTCATCTCCAATTGGTGGCTGCTTTCTGATATTATGCAGCACGCCACGGCTAAACGTCATTCGGTGGAGGATGAATCATAGCATCAAGAAACATCAGCCTAAAAATAACAAAATGAAACCACCTGTTAGTTATATGAATACTATACATTCCACCTAGTTCCCAATGCACAATTCTGTAAACACGGAAAAAGCTGTCCCGTTTTTAAACAGCATCTTTTTATGGGCGCCAAGAATGATTTTTGTTTGGAGCAGTCTGTGCAGAAAAGACTAAGAGTAGTTGTCAGCAAGAGGACATCAAAGTGCCTGCTTTGGCCAGGCATCAGTGATCAGTTAATCAATAACTACTCTGACAGGGAAAACTGTAAATGTACCCTTTTACCTAGATACACTGCCATGCACTATATCTTAGTATAGTATCGTTCAGCATTGTCACATGGGGAAGATTTCATTTAAATTAAATGTAAGCAATTCACATCACTGGAGCCAAGAGAAGACCTACTGTTTTGATTTGATGTCTTGATTTTTAAAAGGAGTTATAGACCAGTAAGTCTCTATTCAATTAAATGCTGGATAGGGTCATTTGCTCTCATTTTGAATTGATCAGAAGTAGCCTATAACATGTTTGAGTCCTGCAGCCTTTACTTTGTGTTATTTGTGATGTAGATGTGTGTGTGTGTGTGTGCGCGTGTGTGTGTGCTTGTGTGCGTGTAAGAGTGGCCTGTGGGAATTTGCCTCATTAATTTCCCTTGTGAGATTTTGGGAAAAACTTTACTGAACAATTTCACCACAATACCCATAGCTTGTAAAAAATGAGTCTAACAGCAGGGACTTCTTTTGAGCAAGCATCCATGCACTTTCTCTCTATGTCTCTCTCTTTCTTTCTTACTCCCCCCCCCCCCCAGTGAGGACACCTCCTAAGAAAGACTAATGGTTTGTTTGGTGTGCTTAACTCAATAGCTGGCCACTGGAAGGACATCTCCAGCAAATAAACCTGAACGCACCACCGATCATAAGCAGGGCTTTGAAACAGCCACAGGGGCACTGTGTGTGTGCGTGTGTGTGTGTGTGTGTGTGTGTATATCTGTGATAGGTGGGGTTTTGGGGGTTGCTATTGTCTTTATTGCCCAGCTTCATGCACCACAGCTGAGGCCACAGAGGAAATGGAGCCCTTTCCCTGGAGTGTGGCGTCAGGCATATTGAGTGTCATCACGCCTTTAGATGGTGTGATTAGTTAGGCGGTGACTTTCAAGAAGGAAAACATGAAGCTGAACTCTTACTTCCCTCCAGTGAATGTGAAGGGGGGGAGGGGGGGGGGGGATTATCTTTTTTTTCCTTTTTATTGTTGACAGAAAACACCAAGTCCTTTCTTTCTCCACAGTTGCTGTAATGAGATTCTTCAACAAAATAAACAAGCAATATATATATACACACACACACACACACACACACACACATGTATATATATATATATATATATATATATATATATTTATAAACAAAATAAACAAGCAATATAGATATTGATGTTTTATAAATAAGAAAGGTGATTGGTTTGTCTGTGTCATATGGAAAGTGGTGGATTGATCTGATTATACCCAGCATTCCTGCCATGTCTGACATCTCCAAGGAAGTGCTTGTCTCATCTTCATTCCCTGTGTAAACACTTAAGTGAGTCCCATATCAATTCAGCCAGCTCTTTGGCTAGCCTGCTCTGTTATAAAGATAACTGTCTGTTCCCGTACGGCTGGGGCATCGTAAAGACACCTAAATATTTGATGCACTGTAGCAGCTCTTAAATTCTAAGAATGGCCTTTGGTGTGTGTGCGTGTGTGTGTGTATGCGTCTTGCGTATTAAGTTTCGCTCTTTTCACGCAGGGTGGTTAATATGCTGAGGAATTTGTGTGTGTGTGTGTGTGTGTGTGTGTGTGTGTGTGGACAATTAAACTTTAATGAATTAGTATCTGTAGCTATGCTCTGTGCTCCAAACAACTCAGTATGCAGCAAGTTTGCACAGTACAGTCAACTCCTCTGATTGCTTCTGAGAGACCAGTCTGGATGATTGACAGCAGTTCTAATGAAATCTGGGTGGGTTGGTTATGCGCTAATGTCCGCGAGGGCCCGAGAACATTCTGTCAGATACCTCCAGACATGAAAGGTCTTCTTGCGTTCCCCTACTCAACCCCCCTTTCTCCTTCTCTCACCCTGATTGGCCAAAAAAGAAGCAAGGTTTTCATTTATTTAACATCTTTTTTTTTTTACACCTATTCATCTCTGTATTACAGATTAGGAGCTCTCGCCTTTCAGGGGCCCGCCATGGCACATTCTTCTTCCTCCTCTTCTTCTTCCTCCTCCTTCCCCCAGTTATACAATCATTCAGGGCTCCGAAAATAAGATCAGTTTTTCACCGCTCAAGTTATTGCTGAGTAGAGCTCCTTTTAAGGGCTTAAGGGACGCTTGGATATCCCAAACTCTTTTGCCTCTCTGGGTACACACCACACATCCATAACAGAAACAAAACAAAAAAAACACTAATGTGATAAGAGTATTTTGTTAAAAAGAAAATGTTCTACTGTTTGTGAAAGGACTACAGAGATAAGACTTTTCTAACTGCCAGGTTAATATGATATTCGGCAGGGAATCTCAGGGTATGTTCTATGCACGAACACACACACACACACACACACACACACACACACAAACACACACGCACACACACACACACACAGACACACACACACACACACAAACACACACACAGTGCATTGGCTTAACTTTGTATACCCCCACTCTCCCAGCTAATTACAACCTGAGTGGCAGGGATGACAGGTGCTCCTGCTGTCTCAGGCATGAGATCATAACGGCCTGTCACACCTGAGCTGTCCATGTGGACTGTGAGTGGTTGTGCGTGTGTGTGTGTGTGTATGTGTGTTTGTGTGTGTGTGTGTGTGCTGTGATGTTAACGCTGATTGTGGCGTCCATTGGATTGGAAGCCTCCCCCTGCCTCACTCAACCATGAACACAATCCCCCATTGAGATCCTGCTTGATCCACCCACCCCTTTCTAAAAGGGGCTTCTTTAATGTGCTAAATGAACAAATTCATGCACACTCAGCTGGGAAGTGCTGTGATCACAGAAAACCAAGTGTCCTCCTCCTCTTACTTTATTGCCTCATGCTCAGAGAACTTTAAGAACTACCTCACCCTCCAGACTGTACCTCACCAGGCTATTGTGCATTATGTGTTGCTTGCCATCGTTGTTGTTGTGTTGTTGTTATGTGTTATGTGTGAGCACTTCAACTGTTGTTGAAACGGCTATCACTAAACTTGAACCTATTAACTCTTGGAAACCAGACTGAGGGGGTTCTAGATGTAGTTTAGACCTCTATCAACAGTGGACTGGCACCAGAGGATTCTGGTCTCTGCATTGCATCTTTGTTTGTTGTAGAGGTGGATAAATGGACATGTTGGACCTTGGCACGTCTAATTCATTCTGCTGAACACCTCGTTGGCTTTAGTTGGTTGTTTTTGTTATTTATTTATTTATTTATTTATTTATTTTACAGCGCTGTTGTTGTTGTTGCTGTTGTTGTTTGGCTGCTTCTGTCTCCCCTGCTGATGTACTTGGCCAAAAGGGGATGTCGAGTGCAGGCTGTGTGAAATGTCATGTGAGCGGATGCAAGGAACGGAAAAGCTGACTTACTGTTGACCTTTTCCACCGCAGCACTCACAAGTATTGGGTCAAGTAGTATTGATAATCACTCCATTTGAAACTAATTAATGCCATTCCAGTGTACTGTATGTCAGAAAGTGTTAGCTAGCTGGTGCAGTTTGGGGCCGCAACAGAATCTGAATTCCTTCAGTGTACTAATCAATGTACAACAATTTGAAATGTAGGAATAGTTATTATAACTATTTTGTAGTAGACTTCTTACAATTTCTACTGCAAGTGTAGAGCAGTGGTTTTTAAACTTATTTGAAATGTCTGAAGGAGTTCGTTGGCTCTTTTCTTTTTTGTTCAATGGTGAGGTTTTTTTTCGGTTCTTTTGTGTGTGATTATAATAGAGTGTACATGACTGTTATAGTTCCCCCAAAGACTCAGACTCAGTCTCTTTACTGACATCATGTCATTTCAGGTCATGTCAGACCTGATAGAACTGTCTGATGTACAGTAGTCTCGGCAAAACAATACTGTGTGGAGTATTTCCTGGGTCCCTGTGTGTGTGTGTGTTTGGGGGGGAAGCTGGAAAAGCCCCTTACATATTCCACAGACATCCAAACTAGGTCAGTTATATCTTGTGGTTAGGTCTGCAGCTGCTGTGTGCAGTAGAGCATGTCCTCCTTTCACCACACACACACACACACACACACACACACATACACACACACAAGCACGTACACAAACACCACCCTGTTTGCTGGCCACCTCAGACACCATCAGAAGAAAGCTTCTCTCACTCTCACTTCCACACCTTCACCTATTTCTACTCCTCCACCGCCTCGTCTCCTCCGTCTTTCCTTCTCCTCCTCCTCCCTCGTTCCTCCTCCTCCTCCTCCCTCACCCCCTTCTTGCCCATCTGTGTTCTCGCCGGCGTGAAAATCAACCTCAAAAGCCCAGGAGCAGGAGGGGTGTCTTAAGGCAAACAGTCTCCTCTATTTCGCTACTCTCTCTCTCTCTCTCTCTCACACACACACACACACACACACACACATAGGGATGCACATCACGTACGCACGCATGCACCACACACACACACACACAAATCTGGCATTTTACATTATTATGTTGTCTTTTCAGGATCCCTTCACATAACCTTAATAAGCTACAAAGACAGATTGATCAGATTGAGCCCATTTAATTACCACGGTAATGGAGGAGAGGCCATTTGCCATTTAAACACACACGCACATCCACAAATCACCCCAGTTGAGCATCACTGCCAGATGTGGCCCTAGGGTAATACACAAACCAGAATCTGGATTACCTTTGGCAGTCATCTGGACATGAAGCTGCCATTAACGTAACATTCTACTGTACATGGTTTTCAGCTGGTCATCATGAATAACATGCAGAGAAGTCTGCCCAAGAACATATGTTTGCCTTGCGGACGTGAGCTAGCACGGTGCATTTGCCTAAAGATTTAGTCTGGATAAACTGTGGTATTTGTGCAGTGCTTATACCATGTCATCAAGCAACTTGTAAACAGACACAGTAAAACGATCGAACGATGTGCTTTGTAGTCATACTACATAGATGTTTCTGGAAGATGGGAAGGTTGATGTGAGTTCATGTCGCGTGGAGAGGGTATACAGTGTACACTGTGTGGGTGCAAGGTGGCCCATACCTCTTACAGATCAACACAGTGATCACATAGATCTTGATCCCACTATAGAGTTTCACTGCTTTAGCAGCATAGACATATGTCTGTCATGTGATGCATTGCTGACTCTCAGCTTTAGGTTGTTAGCTCTGCAGTTGTAATTGGCCAACCTGCTTACTGGGAGTCACTGCTTGGATGGAGACAGGAGTCCCAACTTTAAATACAAACACCAAGGTGAGAGAGAGAGAGAGAGGAGAGTTGAGAGTGGTGTGCTAATTAGTAGCAGTGTGTGCATGTGAGGGAATGCCCTGTATCCTTGGGTAAATATTGAATGAGGTTGGGATGGCCTGAGATCAGGGCTGTGTGCTGTTTATGAGCGCTAGTGCAGTGCTGGTTCAGCACTATTACTGAAGAGGTGCAGGGCCACGTCATAAAGCACAGCACTCCTTCATTTACATGCAACAGTCTCTCTCTCTCTCTCCCTCTCTTTCTCTTTCTCTCTTTCTCTTTATGTCTGTGCATCACATGCATCTCTCTATCTCCCTTAATCCGTTCTTCACACCGCCTTTGATATGTCAGATCCATCTGCTTGCAGCTCTCTCTCTTTCTCTCTCTCTCACTCTTTTTCCATCAGACTCTCTCTCTCTCTCTCTCTCACACACACACACACATGTAACCCTCACGAGGTCTGCAGTCAAACTTTGAAAATAGATGAGAAGGAAAGGTAGACATAATAACAGTATGAGTTTAAATGAAGCGTGAAACATAAGACAATAGTAAAATGTATGAGACTAAGTGTCTGACACTGAGAAAAAGTGTCAGGAGCTTCGGTATTCTCCCGGAGCGCGGCACCCTGGACGTGATATTAGCATAATGCAACAGCTTTTGAGAACTTTGACAGATAAAGGAATCCATTTTCTGCTACATGTGCTTATGGTTATGCAGTGTGCTGTAGACGAATGCTCTACAGCGCACAAGGGGAGAATAACAACAGGCTGACACACAGAGTCAGCAGGCATATTTCTATGGACCGAAAAAAAAGAAGTTGATTACACAGGAATAAGTTGCAGCATCAATTAAAACAAAAAAAGCTCAATAGTAATTATGCTGCAACCCAAAGGGCAAAATAATCATTTTATTCACACCAATTATATAACTGGATTCTTCGTCTCAACTCTTCCTCTTCCTCTTTTTACATGTTTTCTTCTTTCACCACTTGTTCCTTTTCCCCCTGTTCTACTACATAAGGGAATCTTTTGTTTATTTGTATAGATGAGTTTCCACTGTGTTGCTGTAGGCCACACTAACAGTGATGGAGCTGATGTATACATTGTAAAGACACCAAGCACTGCAGTGTTAAACACATGCTGGAGCTGTGCTATGCTGTGACATTTGTTGAGGCCGTACTGGTAAACGTACAGACCATACAGTGTCTCTGGGTACGAATCTCTCCTGTCTCTCTCTCTCTCTGTCTCTCTCTCTCTCGGGGAAAGGTCATGAGCTGCACACACGTGCCCTTGGGCTACAGAGACAATGGAATGACCTGCTAGACATGGGCTTTCCCAAGAGTGCCACATGTGTTGACAGACCTGAGCATATACCTTGTGTGATGCAAACAGGTGTCTATTTATATGCACACACACACACTCACACACACAGGGACACACACACAGGGACACACACACACGGGTTATGCAGTTAGGCACAGCTAAAGGTGGGCACCCATCACCTGTGGGCTGCTTGAAGAGCTGACTAGTGCAGACAGCAAGTTGAAGTCTAAGGGGCTCTCTTCAGATCTGATGGGAAAGGCAATAGCCTGAAGGGGAGGCTAGGGCTTTGGGATGACACACACACACACACACACACACACACACACACACCACACACACACACAGAGGGATTTCCTATGTATTTATTATTACCTCCGCCAAGGAAGTTATGTTTTCGCTGGTGTTTGTCTGTCTGTTTGTCTGTCTGTGAGCAAGATAACTTGAAAAGTACTGCACGGATTTGGGTGAAATTTTCAGATAAAGTGGGTATTAGGCCAAGGAACAGATGATTAAATTTTGGTCGTGATCCAGAACACCGTCTGGAATTTATATTGGGTCAGTGACCTTATATTGCCTTGGCGGAGGTGTGCACTCTCCGAGTGCTTTTCTACTTCCAACTTTTAATCCATCAGTACAGTAACAGCACATTTTAACCAACTTAAATCCATTGGTCCCCATCGGCTTTGTTAGTATGTGGCATATTCAGTCATGCCACAGTACCTGCCAAGCGTAGGACTCTGTGTTTATCTAATAACACACACAAACACACGTTACGGAAGCTGTTCTATTACTTTGCCACCATTCATGTCATTCATGTTACATTACCTGTGTAACATTGCATGTGCTTCATCAGTAGTCAGTGATTTAGAGAGAGAGAGAGAGAGAGAGAGAGAGATGAGGAGCTGATAAAGGAAAGATGGTGAACCTAAAGAGGGTGCTGTTGAGTCCATAATATGTCATGTCTAATCATTAGCACCAGTCCATCTTGTGAATTACAATTACAATACGTGTGTCATAGCAGTTAATGGAGGTGTTCCTCTGAAATAGATCAACTTTTTCTGGCATGTCTGTTGTTCTTGATCTGTTTCTTGTTTCCCTTTCTTTTTATCTACCTGTCTTTCATTGTTATCATTTCTTTCTTGCAATTAGCCTTACTCCTCTGGGTATGAAAACTGTTGAAAATGGGCCTCTACTAATTCATGTTACTTATAACCTTTCGTGTAATAATGCAGTCATCTGTGTTGTAGTGAATCTTGTCTGTGTGACTAATAAGCTAAAATCCTTCTCTCCCTCTCTCCTCTTGCTGTTTCTACCTCTCTCTCCCTCTCTCTTTCTCTCTCTCCCTCCCTCCTTTTGCTGTTTCTACCTCTCTCTCCCTCTCTCCTCTCTCTCGCTCACTCATCTCTCTCTCTACCTCTCTTTCCCTCTGTCTCTATCTACCTCTCTCTCTCTCTACCTCTCTATCCCTCTCTTTTCTCTCCCTCATTCCCTCTCTCCCTCTCTCCTCTTTCTCCCTCTCTATTCCACAGACCCACAGCTCAAGGGTATTGTGACCAGGTTATACTGCAGGCAGGGCTACTACTTGCAAATGAACCCAGATGGATCTCTGGATGGGACCAAGGATGACAGCAGTAATTCTTGTGAGTTCAGACCTTCACCTCCCCATGAAAAAATCATGCATGCAGACGTACTTGAGACAAGCCACTCCATAACACTGTATAAAATTGACAGGATTTGTTTACCAAGGCAAATAAGGAGAATTTTCCCCTACTTGTGAACACTACAGCACTAATGTTGAGTGCAATAGCGTATATAAGATTGCAGTAATGGAATTATATTTTTGTCTTCATGCCATTGCACCTTTTTAATAAGAGTGTTTATAGTTCAGATTATAGCAGGGAAGCATTTTTCCCAAAAGGCTGCCACGATGCATGTATCCAGGGGCTAGGCTAATTGTGTGTGGGGTGTGGGAGTGTGGATGTGTGTGTGTGTGTGTGCGTGTGTGTGTGTGTGTGACTGAGACGTGTGTGTATATGTGTGCACTGCACATGTGTGTGTGGAAGAGAAGTAGAAAAGAAAAGTGGCACATGGTGTGTGTGTTTGCGTGTGTGTATGTGTGTGTGTGGAGTGGAGTGGTATTAATAGCCTGGCTGGCTGCTGCTTGCTATGTGCTCCAGGCAAGAGCAGAGCTGGTTAATTTGATTTGGGTTTGGAGCTCCAGTGATAGTTTGACACCGAGTGCACATGGCGCCACTGATGCCCTCCGAGTTTAGATGACAGATGTCACTTCATGTATGAGGCAATAGTTATCTATATGACAACATATATATACAGAAATCATGGACATGGCTGAACGCACAGATGTCACACACACCCACATACATACACACACGCACACCAGTTGCACAAACTCACAAATTCTTCTTACTCACTCTTTCTCTCCTCCCCATACTTTTTGTCTTAAAGAGAATGAAATGAAATCTCAAACCAATAGCTCCAGTTTTATTCAGGTCCCCTGTTCTCCTGTTACACCCACTCAGTCATCAATCTCTCTCTCTCTTTCTCTCTCCATCTCCGTCTCTCTCTCTGCACCTCACCTGGCCTGTAATCACTACCTCCAAGGCACTTCAAAACTCACAGCCCCCTACCTCTTAAATCAGTCAGCCACGCAGCTCACTGGTCCAAGCCAACCACACACACACACACTCACACACACACACACACACACACACACACACACACACATACATACTCACACACACACTCACACACACACGGAGAGCCAATATCAATTACCTTCAAGCTCATTGCACTGCAGATTTAAATCAGGCATGCGGATGCACTTAGTGTCACAGCGAAACCACTGTTATTTCCCGTGCACACAAACAGCAGTCCCACTTCCTGACATGCCCAAAGAGCTCGCTAGTACAACAACAGGAGTAATTAAGTCAGCCATGCACCACCGTTGACACCTATTAAGGGACTGTAACTGCGCAGGACAATGACTTCCGCTCCTTTGGGCGCGGAACCGTGCTGTGCTGTGCTGTGCTGTGTGCTGTGTGCGGTGCATGGTGTACTTTTAGAACAACAGGGTTCTTGTAGAAATGGGAGAACAAAAAGCTCAATGTTCTATGTTGTTCAGGGCAGAGGTGGACTCAGATTATGATTATCACAGGACTCTGCATGGAATATCAATAGACCTTGCATCAGTCCATGGTACCATGTCATAATATAGGTTCAAAAGGGAGGGGGGGTGGGGGTGGGGGTTGTGCTGCTCTTCATTATAGGACCTTTTGAGTATATATCCTCAAAGTCAAATCATGTGCCATTATCATGCTCTTAAGACCATTCTGTACAGACATGTTACTCAGAAAAAAAACTGAAACCCTCAAACAAAAATGTGTCTAATTGGACTATTTATTTTCAATGCAACGTATTTCTAACTATTTCCGTGATTTTCAATCTTTACTTCTTCCTCTGTCTTCTTGACCCCCCCACCACCTGCCCTGTTCATCCTGCCCTGTCTCTCTGCAGCTTTGTTTAACCTCATCCCTGTGGGTCTTCGAGTCGTGGCCATTCAGTCGGTGAAGACAGGGTTATACATCGGCATGAGTGGTGAAGGCCATCTCTACACATCGGTGAGTAACTCCATGGCCGGCCGTACGAATGTGTCGGCCTGAGTGGCCCTCTGCTGAGGGGGAGGATGTGCGGTGGCAGGCTTTGGCCTGTTCTGTCTTTATAATAGATTTTCAGTCACCAAGGATGTGTGGGTTATGCATACTTGATGCTGACCTGAATGTTAAGTCCATACAGCGTGTGTGCCTGTTGTATATATTACAGTATTGTATAGCTGCTGAAATTTCAGAGCACACAATGAATCTCAGGTATAATGTCCACCCAATCGCAATATTCGAACATGAGACGTTGTTACAATGTCCATGCAGAAGGATGAAATATGATTGAAGCTTCACTGCAGACTATTCATTGAACAATCACTTTTTATTTCAGGGTGTTCTAACTCAGTATTGATCATACAGCATTTCTAAAGGCCTTTTAAGACTCCATCCTAATAGTAAGTCATGGATGGAGGTCTGTAGCAGTAAAAATAGCTACCTCTGGTGCAGTAGCCTGACGTAACCCATGTAGTCCTCCCAGGCCTGAGGCCACTAGTAAGGGTTATGTAAAGCACTGCAGTGTTGAGCAGGTTGTGGTGCGGTGGTCAGATAGAGTCACTGAGCAGAGACAACCTCCTGACCCGCCTTTCCAGTCGTCAATACCCATCAGCACCACAGCGGTCCGATTCCTCACCGATCACCGCCACGCTGCGGATCTAAACTGGGCCAGTCGCTGATCACGCTTCCTTTTTCAGCTCTGCCCCAACACCCATCAATCAATTGTGCTCAAGCTTGTCCTGATAATATACACATTCACGTATGCATGGCATTCATTTGTACATTTATTTTATGGCAAAAATGGTTGATAAGTGTAATCTTTCACCCTGATTACACCAAGTAACTGCTTTTAACACTTTCATTTTAACACTAGGTGTGTTCGTATGAAAGGACAGTAGTGTACATCTGCACCTTGTCTCTTCTTGCTGTGTTTGGTTGTGCATGAAGCAAGCCTGTACCTTATTTGTGATAGGCCTGAGCAAGTGTATTTGGGTCTAGTTTGTTTTGTTCCGCGGCAGAAGCAGATGCGCCGGCCATTAGCAGAGAGCTCTTATGGCATTAGAGATGACTCACTCTCGCTGTGAGGGGTGAATGGAGATGGCGGAGAGAGAGAGAGAGAGAGAGAGAGAGAGAGAGAGAGAAAGAAAGAGAGAAAGAAGAATGGGAGGCCTTTTTCTCTCTTTCTCTTTCTCTGTGCGTAAGATCTGCAACTCCTTCAGGTCCATTAGAACCGCAGCGCTTGACCTATCTCATGCTCCATCTCTACTTGTAGTCCATCCCCGCTGAGGAGCTTGCGTCGCATTCAGGCATCTTATGTGAGGCCACTGTCTGCCCACCTGTCTGCACGTCCAGTCCCACTCTTCTGCTCATGAGTGCTCTAAGTAGATGAACAATGTAGAACGAACGCCCACATGCCTCTTTTTTTTCTCTTTCTCTCCCTCTCTCTCTCCTTCTCTCTGCTTCTTTTGTTATTCCCCCACCCCCTCCCCTTCATGTTTTTCACCCTCTATCTCTCCTGCTATCTTCCTCTCTCGCCTCTCTTTTTATCTCTTTCTGTCATCACGCGCTTCTTGGCTAAAAGGGTTGGGGTAATAACAGGAGGATCTCACCCCCACCCACCCACTAGAAAGTTCCCCTTCTATCTGTACACATATCTTGCTCTAGGTATCTCTCTCTCTCTCTCTCTCTGTGGTGAGGCTTTGGCGGTGACCTCTCGTCTGAAAGCTGTGTCTTGCCATTTAGGTTGCACTTACTGTACAAACCAAATGTTATGCTTTCAAGATGCGATTTATGCAACATCCGTCACCCCTTCTCCTGACCAGCAACGCCTACTTGGGTGCCACGCTGTGCATCTCAAATTGATGCACATTTAAAATTCACTCAAGAAATTATCCAGTCCATTTAGCTGGAGGTGAACACCGCGCTGAACAGTGAATTCCAAGTTCCTGTTATTTTTCTTGAGTATTTTGCGTGGCAAATTAATGGCATTTGATTGTGTATGATCAATTGTTGCCTCCCTGACATAATTAATCAAGCAGAGGAGAACGTGCAAATGGCCCACTTTCATTTGTAGGCCTTTCATTCTTCCTCCCAAGACTAAATGAAGGGAACTGATAGTCTTTCAGAAAAAGGACATGAATCTCATTAGTTTGCATCATAGGCTTTTGTCTCTCTCTCTCCCTTGCTCTCTCTCTCTCTCTCTCTGTATGTGTATGAATGTGTGTGTGTGTGTGTGTGTGTTGGCGGGGCGGGGTTATTTCAACCTTGCATGAGTATAAATGAGTTGATAGAATCAAAAGATTGGGGTTCTGAGTACAAAAGGTTTGAGAGAGGAGAGAAGGCAATGGATAAGCGTCAGTTAATCTTTTCTATTTCAATACCTCTCTTTCTCATCTCTTTTGTACCGAGGAGGCACCAAATACACGCGGTGTGGCGTCGGAAAGGGTGGAATCTCCTGTTGAAAAATGGGGCAGAATTTCCTGTCTGACACACGGAAGGACAGACAAAACACCTTTTGGGACAGTCCATTTACATTTGCATGTATTTAGTAGATGCTTTTATTCAGTAAGCCTCAGTCCTGGGAGGTCTTTCCCCGAAAATAACAAATTTGGCACAGATAGATGTTTGCTTTGCTAAGGGAAATATACTGTAGCTACAGTAAGTTTTTTACTTTGCCCAAAAATTACTACTCTAAAAAATCTTAAATGAATAATGAAACAAATACTTAACTGTCAAGGCTTTTCATTTTTAGCCCACCACACATTTTCTAGTAGGCCTAGACAAAAAATATACATGTATATATGAGAACTGTGTCTGAGGAAGGTCATTGACTCGAAACGTCACAGTGTTTTATATCAAAATTAAAAGGGAGCAAGAACACCTGGTTGTAGCAGACTTTTTTCTTTTATTTATATGAGAACTGATCCCATTTTTGTCCCATGTTTGTCTCATGTTTTCCAGAAAAAGTAGCATAATCTGATGATGCAAACCCTTCTGATAAAGTACACACACTTGCTCTTTTAAAAACTTTTCTTCCTTGCAATTCTCATTTTCAGACTCAAGAAATGGCATTAGAAACGTTGTTTTTCTCTCGCCATTGTCTCGACTCACCCAATTCCTCCAGCTCGTCTGCAGAGGGGTCACACTCGTCACAGCCCGCTGGTTCTTCTGTCCGGGCTCTCTGATTTTCAATTCCTGCAGGTTGGCAGACGACAGGTTAGCTTTAGCGCTCAGCCACAATGGCCAGAGCTAGCGTTTGTGGCTCATGAAAACTGATTGGAGGGAGGACAAAGGGATGACCCTGTGGGAAAAAGACTATCAGGGGTTGGGTCACTGCCTATAGTCTGCCTGGCAGAGCCTCTAAACAGCATATTGTATGTGACTGAAGAGCGTCTAGCTTTTTGTGTGGCTGTAAAGTGGTTGAATCTGCCTTTGATTTCCTTTGGATGAGCGGTTTTGCAGTTCTTATTATTTCCTCAGTGTCAACGAAAATACTCAAACCTCTCCTCGCTCAACAGGTTAATATTGAATCATGGCTATGAAGTTGTGCAGTTGTTTATTTTTCATTTCAACTCCAAGGTTTGTGGCAATGCTGTTTGACTGATACGTGCAATTGACTGTTAGTTCTTCTGCCGTCTCTTTACTGTCAGTGCTGGCGCCTCTCTCTGTGTGGCACACTCACACATATTTCGATTCATCACATATCTCTTTTAAAGTGGGATCCCCCTTGTTTGTATTTATCTTCAATGAGCGGAAGACTCCAAGTTTAATCGATAGTTTGGAGTAATTCCAATCATAGCCTACTGTACAACCTTGCTGAGTGCTGTCGATAGGAACAGGAACGAAAGAATGTTGTACAACATAGCTAAAAGCGCAGCTTACGCTAATTTAGTGGCATCATTAGCTCATTTTCACTTTCGTTAATTACGGTACTATTTAGTTAGCGCTAGCTGCTTGCACTATATGCAGCCCTGTCTGGCTTCCGATTACATTGGTGCATCTGGATGCTGTAGATATTTATAATTTGATATATTTTTTATATTCTTTTATTTACTTCGGATACAGAAGCTTTCACTGACAACTGTTAGTAGCTTTAAAAACATGAGAATCTGTGTGTTAGGATATTATATGCAGATTTATGCACAAAGAAGCATCTGCTTATCCGACCACGGCTGTGTGATTTGTTTGGCAACTAGTTTCTCTCGATTATCACAAAAAATTAAAAATACCAATAATAAATTAAAACAAAAGCAAAACAAAAAAACAGTTTTTGTAGTTTAGTAACTGACGCAGTCTGGCGTGATAGGTTGTTATGAAGCATTTCAGTGCTGATTATTCATCTTTTCTTCTTTTTTTTAAAAAAGAAAAAGAACCATTAACAAGTGATTACTGGGAATAATATTAGCATCCCTGCTGTCAGATCAGCATTAGGAGTGAATGCATGTCCTTGCACTGGGAAGAGAAAGTGAGACCATTCTCTTTTGCCCACCACCCTTATGAGCCTCTTGAAACAGATGGCGCAGTGTAAAATATGTCTGCTGGTGCTGATGGTCGTTTTTTCTCTCAGTTGTGAAAAAAAAAAAAATCACGCACACACTCACACACACACACACACACACACACACACACACACGCTCTGGGGTGTTTGAACACTCTGAGAAGAACAATTAAATAATGAAAGACAGGGCACATAACCCTTGCGATCAACATCTCTCATTTATGCCACTCAAGTTTACCCCTCAAAAAGTCTATTTCTTCTCATTTCAAACGGATAAACAGATTGAACCAGATGATGACTCTTATGAGTGATGACCAGAGAGCAGCATTTTCATATGAAGAATGTCAAAGTGCCTCGGGCTCTCTCATCGAAAGTCATTGGGCTGAAAACATGAACGACAGTAAAACTATAGAAGGTAGCTAGCAATGTAATTTTCTCTGTACACCAAT
>PYXC01001443.1:4020000-4022500 GCA_015244755.2 Tenualosa ilisha | reverse complement strand
CGGGTGGAGTATAAGGATCAGAGCATTGATCAGCAGGCTGGAAAGAGACAACACATAGGTTGGTCCCTAATGGGCCACCATAGATGAGAGGGAAATCTCATCACTGCAACTGGTCAGGAACCAAGGCTCTTTGATGTGATTCCATCACATCTCTCTCTCAAGGCTTCATGAGGTGATTTATCACATGCATACTGTAGCTAGGTCTTTCTTCTACATTCTATAGCCTAACTATACACTATTTCCTCTCTAATAATTTATGGTAATACTCTCTTGTGACTGTTTTGGAAAGAGTAAAAAAAATGTTGGTCATCTTTAGAATTTAAAGTAACACTTTGTCATAGTTAGTCATCAGTATTCATATATCATGTAGCTCTCATTGCATACAGGTAGAAACTGCAGTCAGCCCACAGAAATCTCCACAATGTGCTGATTCATGCCTGGTTCCCTAATGAAATGAGTGTAAACAGAAAGAACACAGTTCAGCACAGTGCAGTGGATATAGCCTCTTCTCCCTAGCCGCACATGTGCTCTTTAACCACTGACCTGACCGCATCCGGGCCAATTAGTGGCACCCCCCGTCCCCCCCTTCTCCCCCTCTCTCTCTCTCTCTCTCTCTCTGGGACTAATGCTGGCACTGGCACAGGGATCTGTGTGTTTATATGTGTGAGTGTTTGTCAGAGAGAGATAGAGAGAGAGAGAGAGAGACTTTGATAGAGTGGGCAGAAGGAGAATGTTGCTATGTCTTTATTTAGGTCCCTGTCATCGTAACCTGGCCAGGCCACAATGCAATCTCTCCCCTGCCTTCACGGCTTCTTTCTTTTGTCTATGGCAAAGCTCTCCATCTTTAGGCGGGGCAGGTCTCTGAGAGCTCGCAATGCAGGCTGCAGGCCAGACCTACTGTTTGTGTGTGTGTGTGTATGTGTGTGTGTGTGTCTTTGTGTTTGTGTTTGTGTGTTTGTGTTTGTGTGTGTGTGTGTGTGTGTAAAATGAAAACGGAAATGGAAATGCCTGCTATGAGAACTTAAGTAATGCCTGTCCTATGCTATGGAATTCTGTGGTGAATGGCCAGAGGTCAACAGAGGAATAAACCTCAGGCTAAAGGTTTATAGAGTGAGCCATAAATGACACCAACATACCTCCGAAAATTTAGTCTGTAGACTGTTATTGGTCTTAGGACTAAAAACTGGTCTCAATCACACACACACACACACACACAGAGAGAGAGAGAGAGAGACATACACACACAAAGCACTGCTTTGGAACCCAAGAAGAAAGGGGACATCCTCTCCTTTCGAAGCCATTGTGGCTTCGTAACGAGTTTTATGTACTGGCTGTCTAAGCGAACATTAAAAATTCCACAACACCCACTTAGGAATCAGAGAGAGAGAATAGCCATTGTTCTCACTTGAATTCATTATGGAACAAATGCATTGTTTGAGGAAATGTGTTGAAGTTCAGTTGAATTTCACCATACCCAAGATCTCTTGTCTTTGGTCCCTTTAGAGACCCTTACTCATTGATTACTCTCTCTGTGGATCACAGCTGACATGCCAAGGCCTTCAGACGACACTGCAGGAAAATGAGCTGGATTAGACGACTGGGGATGCCCTTTAGTTTCTAGTGCAGAGTAAATGTTGACCACATAATGCGACGGCATTGCTGAGGTGCAATTAGCCGTAACTGACATGGGTATACCCTGTGTGCTAATTGCTGTAGAACCGCCAATTAGCTCTCATGTTTTTGCTGGAGTTTATTACTGTAATACTAATTAGGCCTAGTGAGATAGAATAGGTTTGGTAGCATAACAAGGGTTTGTTTCAAGAGATATGTGTGTGTGTTTGTGTGTGTGTGTGTGTGTGTGTGTGTGTGTGTAAGAAAGAGAGAGAGAGAGAGAGATAGAGAGAGAAAGAGAGAGAGACTTTTTGCTCTTAAAACTTCAGATAAAGAGAGACAGGTACGACTGAAGATAAAACACTGAAGTCTTTAAAAAAAAGACAACTTTTAGCGAGCTCCCTAAAGCATACTTTAGTGCTCCCCCTTTTCAGTATCATCATATTCTGATGGATGTCCAATAGCCCGGGGTTATGCGGCTTCTCAGGAGCTTTAAAGGAGCCATTCATTTTCAGCTAAAAGAGACATTCCCAAAGCGAGAAGTTTCATGTGGATGTGTGATCAGCCTGTCCCCCATACCTCCTCCTCTGCCCTGTCTCATGTCTGATAAAGCCACAGGGTGTGGGAGACCTTCTGCAGACGCACACTAAGCCTCTGGCTCACTGGCTCCTCCTGTCTGAAGTTTGGGCAAAAGTGGAAGGGTATTTGAGCTCAGTAGCCAATCACGTTACACATCTCACCTCTGCAGCCTGTGAGGCTGCATGTTGATTGGCTGGCGTTCATTTTGGCTTGGCTCCGAGTCACAGTGTACACAATCTAGACCTATTAAACACACTGACTTTCTTTTGAAAACAAACATGGAATGGGCAGAATGGGAGCAAATCAGTGC
>PYXC01001443.1:4002500-4015000 GCA_015244755.2 Tenualosa ilisha | reverse complement strand
GGTTTCCATGTCCTTATCAGTTAGTGCTTGCTGCTGTGTCTGTACTCGGTCTCTGTTTTGTTCCAAACTTTCTCATTCCCCTAGCAACAGCATTCCGTGACCTTAGACAACAGGGCTATGGGTTGATTTGCCCTGGACTTATCCTTTAATGTAATGCACTTGATTACACCGATTCATATGCTGATAAGCCTGTGAAAATCCTGTGGAAATCCTTCATGAAATGCAACACACCACACACACACACACACACACACACACACACCTGTGCAGATGTGTTCAGAAACACACATGTACTACACGTACACAAAAGAATAAATAATGATATAATCTGGCTGTTGTACTGAAAAAGAGAGATGAACTCCTCTGACAAATAAAATTGGTTTCTCTTTCCAGGGGGCACTTTGTTCCTGTCCTTACTGCCCAGTGTTGCTGCCAAACCACAAGAGGCCAGAACAGTGAGAGAGACACAGACAGACAGAGAGTGAAAGAGAGAAGGCGAGAGAGAGACAGGGAGATAGATAGAGAGAGAGAGAGAGAGAGTGAATGCTGCCTGTCTTTCTCCTCAATCCCAGTGCCCAATTGCCAGCCCAATTTACATCTCAAGAGCCTCTCCCTGCCCCAGCTCAAGATGCCAACAGCAGCAGCACAGCCTGACATGCCCTCTAATTGCCTGAGCTGGCTCTGTGGTTGGACACACACACACACACACACACACACACACACACACATGGGTGGGTTGGCGGGCGGGCGGGCGGAGGACACTCCAAAACACCGGGGAACCCACTGCAGACGCCGCCACTGCTGCTGCCGATTCACACAACAAATGGCTCGAGACCCCAGCAGGAGACTCCATTTCATGTCGGAGCTCCCAAGGGCCCGCCGCCCGTCTTTGACAGCTGATTTCAGAGCTGCGGCGGCGGCAATGCCGGTCAAAGGCAGCAAAGGAGCTTGTGAAGCCAGTGAGGCATCCGGTTTAAAAAAAAGAGAGAGAGAGGGGGAGAGAGAGATAGAGAAAAACAACATCGGTCTCCTTAAGAGGACATCAGAGGGCTGTTGCGGAAGTAACTATGACAAATGGGCTGTGGCTCGGCGAGACTCTGCTGGCAGACGAGATGGTGCGGCCGAACGACCGTAGGCTGGCGGGGATGCTGTGTCAGGGGACGAGAATGAATGAATGAGTCAGTGAGTTCCTGAGTGAACGCATACACATAAGCACGGCCTCCAGCTGTTTGAAGCTCAAGCCGTGTTTAGTATACTACTTAATGGTATAGATTTAATGTAGATCGGACAGCTCAAATTAACACGTCTATGGTCTATACCAGGGGTGGCCAAACTGTTCTGTTTGTGGGCCACATCCTGAAAAATCTAAGCTGCCAAGGGCCAATGCAAAATCAAGAGCCTCGTTTTTTAACCAGTTTTAAGTGAAAAAGTGACTGCAGGCTGTCTAATGCTACACTATTTAATGATGTTATTGACAAAAATGTCACCAGTACTGCAACTATTACATGCTGTGGATATATAATAATAGATTAATGCAAAAATGGGCCTCTACATCTTATTTTTATTGTTATTTTTCATGGCAGGCTGCATGAAAGAGAGCAGAGGGCCGCAGTTGGCCCCCTGGCCATATTTTGTCCACCCCTGGTTTACAATGTTAGACTTCGAACAGAAAAGTGTGCAGTCAAATGTTCCTACAATCCCCTGTTTAGCTAAGCATAAAATTGTGTTGCAGTTTTGGATACAAGGGCATGGAAGATGGAAAGGCTGAATTGCCAGTTTAGTGGTTGTGGGTCACCAGATCTCATGGTTAACACTGGGCAATCCCTCCATTTTGTGCATTTAGAGAAGACACTCAGAACACTCACAGTAGGATTGTACTTGTAGAGGAGGACACCACACCATATCCCTGAGAGGTTAGTTTTATTTACCCTGAACCTCAGTGAACCTCAGTTTAATTTTGCCCCAGCCAAGCGGCTGCACACCCCTGAGCAGTGGACTGCTGTCTTGGTAATAGTGTGCCAGCCATCTCCCTCAGAAGCATCGCTTTGGTGAAAGGATGAAGCTTTGGGGTGTAGCTACACAGTCACTTCAGTAGATTACATCTCTCTGCATCTCTCTCTCTGTCTCACTCTCTCCCACACACACACACACCACACACACACATACACAAAACACACTCTCTTTCTTTCGCTTGCATTTTCTCTGTCTGTCGTCTCTCTCATCCCTCACTCTACCTATATCTCTCCTTTTCACAATCTTTCTCAATCCATCCATCTTTTTCTCTTTTCTTCTTTTTCTCAATCCATCCTTCTTTTTCTCTTCACACACAAGGATAGACAGCGCCTGTGTGTATCTTTGTGTTTGTGTACTTGCAAGTGGTTTATGTTTGAGTTGCTGCGTGTGTGTGTGTGTGTGTGCGTGAGTGCGTGTGTGTGTGTGTGTGTGCATGTGTGTGTCTCAGCATGCCTGCTCCAGAAGGCAGGGATCCCTGCAGCAGGAGAGCCCAGAGCAGAGAGCAGAGAGCTGTGCACTGCAGAGCTCTAAATACAGAGCTGCACCTGCAGCGTCTGGCGCCAGTCTGCCTCTCAGCAGCCTCCAGCAGCTGGGCCATGCAGTGCTGCCCAGGCCAGCAGGCCCCTGATGGATGCCCCGTGTTTACCCCAGAGCGCCACGTTACTAGTTTTTACCTCACGGAAATACATGGAGGTCACCCCACAAATAGAAAGTCTGTGTGTGTCATTGTACAGGAAGGAATCTCTGCAGCTCACTGAGAAAAACAATATTCAGTCCTAAATTTGAATATAAATTTGTAGACACACTACATCTATTTTTGCTATGCCTGGCATTTTTTCTGTATTGATTTGATTAAATCACATTTACCTCCATACATACACTAACATAAACACTTAGAAAGGTCATGATCACCTCCAAATGTATTCTTTGGAGGTTTGACTGTGAACAGGCATTTCAATTAGTCCTACATTTCCCATAAACCTCAGCAGAGTCTTCAGTCTAAATTGGGCCCCAGACCCCACTGTCGTTTGCCTCTCTCTGCTGAGAGCCTGTGTGTGATTGGAATTGGACTTCTCTCACTCAGTGGCGCAGTGCTCCAGAGTAGCTTGGCGTCTTGTTAAGGGAGCGATTGGTGTCAGCTTCGGGGGCAGCAACGTGCCAAGGGGTGGCTTAACCCCTGCCTGACTTCAATTTAGCAACCCGGCCTTAGAGATCATGGAGGTGGAGGCTGGAGGAAAAAACTCCCAGCTCTCCAGTGTGATGGAGGCTGATGGAGGCTGATTGAAGCTGACGACCTGAATAACACAAGTGTGAAAAATCAATCCATTTTTCTATCCCTGTTATGTTGGTTTCCAAGAGCTCTGCCTGGACCATACAGACGTGTGAATGTAACCAAGCAGCTTATGTCTAGTTATTACTTCAAGTATCTTACATAACATACGTATACTGTACATGTAATCTAGAGAGAGGTGAAACTGAAGAATCTCTGTATCATATAGGATCATATAGATCAATTGCTATTCAGATGGTGCAACAACTCCAGTACATGATAATGTATTTTTTATTTTCTTAAACAAGGTGCTTTGGAAGCACAGGATGCTCTTTCAGCAACTGATTACCGATTTTCAGCCGTCGTGTGAAAAATCTCGAATCAAAATTTACACGGCTTCTAAAAAAAAAGGATTTTATTCTTGTCTTCTTTCCTTCCTCTTTGCTGCCACGCGGCACACTACAGTACAGGACAATGTTTGAAGGCACTGGAAAGAGCATCGGAGAGCCTTGGGGATTTGCCTTTTCAAGGGAGGGTGTTAAAAAACCCTAAACACAGCTGAAAGGTCGTTGCTGTGGAGGGAGGCTTTAGGCAGCTTGAGTGCTTCTGCATCACTCGCTCTTAAAAAGCATAAGTGCTCTTTGTCGACTGTCACTTAAACATTTCTCCTGCTGTCGTCAACGTGCTGAGGAAACCCTCGAGTGAGTGCAAGACAGGAGGATGGAAAGGCGTTGAGAATAATGAGACTGTCTTTTTCCATTTACCCGAAGCCCCCACATACGTGACCTACTGTATAATATATTTATGCCTTATATGTTTCCTTTAAAGGTGTTGCCTTCTCTGAATAAATGCAGTACTTTATTATACTGTAGAAATTTAGGGTTGAACTAAAGCTGACCTAAACCTAAAACTAACATTCTTGAATCAATGATGAACTAGTACTGAAATCCTGAACCAATACTGAGCCCTATGGCACTGGCATAGTCAGGTAGTGGGTGGTGCTAGCGTGGCGATTAAGGACAATTGTGAGTTTGCATCCTGGCTGCCACCGTTGGGCCCTTAAGCAAGACACTTAACCCTGAGTTACTCTAGGGGAGACTGGCCCTGAAGTAACTGATAGCTGACAAATGTAAGTTGCTTTGGGATAAAAGAGTCTGCTAAATACGTAATAGACATATAATAGGTAGTAAGTATGACCCTCTCTAATCTTCAGGTTTAATTTGTGTTAGAGTTTAGATTTAGATTCACACTCAGAGCTCAGAGTTTTCACCTCCCCTTCTGTTATGTGTGACTGCAGTAGTAATGCTGTGTCATCAGCACATCAGTGTGAAGTGTCCTCAGATGAAGAGGCTCTGAGCTGTGTGTCAGTGGGACCATGAGTAACTCCACACGCTGCGACTCCGAGTGGGTCTCACCCTGAGGCACTGTGCTGTGCAGGGTATCCTCCACTCTCTCTGTCTCTCTGTGTCTGTCTCTCTCTGTCTGTCTCTCTGTCTCTCTCTATCTCTCTCTCTCTCTCTCTCAGCAGCCCACACATAAGGGTGGGGGGTTGCTGCCTGTCACAACAGAGGAGGGCCTGCCAGGACTGAAGAGATGGATGAGTTTTTAATCAGCCTCCCTGCACTGCCGCTGATGCTGGAGAGGCCAAGAAGCCTCTGGAGCTTGACCAAGTCTGACACGGCAATCACACTGACGGCTAACATACATGCATGTGATTACACATGTTGCATGCATAGCACAGGGGCACATGCTAACTTTCTGTTGCCCACACTTTCGTCCTCTCTGTGAGGAATGAGTTTGCACATGCGCACACATATGTACATAAACACCACGTATGCACACATACACACATACACACACTCACACACACACACACACATACACACACACACACACACACACACACACACACACACATACATACACACACACACACACATACACACATATACACACACAAACATACACACACACACAGGCTCTTTGATATACATATGCACAAATTAGCATCACGCCCAAACATGCAAATAGAGAGAGAGTGTGTGTGGTTCTGTAATGAGAGTGATAATTAAAATGCATAAGTGCTGGTCTGTTCATAAGCCGCCCGTGTAACTGATCACACAATCGTGACACATAATCAGAGCAGTCATCTTCACAAATCATACTACATGGGAAACAGATGCCTATAGAACTCTAAACAACACAAGACCCTTCTCCTCATCTCGCTCAGATCTGAAGCTTTCTGGTCTCGTCACATCTGGAGGGTCCTCCATCACACACACACACACACACACACACACACACAAGCTCACGTACACGCCTCATCAAAAGCACACATTAGCATAGTGAGGCTTTTCCATATTAATGCCACCCTCCCCCCTGCCAATGCTATGCCGTAAGATTAACATTTAGTGTCATCCGCCTCGCTCCCTTTGGCTTGTTATCAGACGCTGAGATGCACTGAGGCTCCCCGGTGTTGACGTGACTCTTGTGTACATGAGCTTGCGTCTGCCCACCCCCCCACGCACACACACACACACACACACACACACACACAGGAGATGGACCTTTTTTCCTGGTTCGTGGATTAATAGGCTGAACGCTGGCGGCATTCATAAACAATTTGGCTGGCCGGTGTCATGGATCTCTGGTTGCAAAGGGTGGCTCTGCATCCTTGATGTGTGTGTGTGTGTGTGTGTGTGTGTGTGTGTGTGTGTGTGTGTGTGTCTCGGTCACGCCCCTTGTCAGCCATGGCTCTCCAAACTCGCTGTTGGCAAAGCAGAGAGGGCATGCTCCTGTTTAGTCTTTCACGTTATTCCTCTCTATTTTTCTCTCTCTTTCTTTCTCTATATGTCTGAGGTAGTCCCCCAAGTAATGTGCCCGTTTTCTCATTCATCTACCTACCCCTCTTATCCTCCAACCCTCCCTCCATCCCTCTCTCTCTCTCTCTCTCTCTCTCTCTTTCTCTCTCTCTCTGTATCTCTGTCATTTGTTGTCTGTGTTTATCTCTTCTGTCTCTTTCTTCTTTTCTCACCTCCTCTCCCTCTTCTCTCTCTCTCTCCTCTGTCTCCCACTCAGTGGGGAATGGGCTTATTATCTCTGAACCATGCTACCCCACTCTGTCAGCAGTCAAGGTCAACCGTGGCCACCCATTCAAAGTGGGGCCAGTTTGGAGTGCCAAATAAGGATATGGCAATGGAGAGTGAGACAGGAGAAGGAGAAGGAAAAGAAAGAAAGACTTAGGGAGAGAGAGAGAGACAGAGAGAGAGAAAGAGAGACAGAGAGATAGAGTGGCACACAGGAAATGAAGGTTCCATGCTCCAAAAAATGATTTGATTTATCTCCTCCTGAGCGTGCTGCCCTGTCTGTGTCCTTGTGTCCTCTCGCCGTCCTCTAACATCTTTGTCCTTCGCAGTGGACCTTAAAGGAAAACTGTGTCCATTTTCAATGCATAGTCCTGTTGTCTGAGGCCACCAAGTGCTGTCTGTAGAGAAAGAATGAAGAAATTAAAGGTAAAACAGAGGCTAGTAGTAGACCTGAGCGAGAGGCACAAACGTTTGTTAAGTTCTATTTTCGTGGGTGGGGGTGGAGGAGACTATGCAGACCAGAGCTGAGCCCTCATACGCCGATACAGAAGATCATTGAGCCCTCATATGAGAGCTGAGCCCTCATACGCCGATACAGAAGATCATTGAGCCCTCATATGAGAGCTGAGCCCTCATACGCCGATACAGAAGATCATTGAGCCCTCATATGAGAGCTGAGCCCTCATACGCCGATACAGAAGATCATTGAGCCCTCATATGAGAGCTGAGCCCTCATACGCCGATACAGAAGATCATTGAGCCCTCATATGAGAGCTGAGCCCTCATACGCCGATACAGAAGATCATTGAAAAGTTTATACTGTGACGTTATGTGAAACTCCCACTTATGCAGACCGGAACTATTCACGTTTGCTCCCATGGTAACATATTATGTTGCTCTATCTTGGTCAGTATTCAGTGATCTTTGAGTAGACCGGCAAAGGACATGGTAACTGAAACCGAGTCCACTTGAGAAGTAACTATCTTCTTTCTAGAACACACCATCTGCACCTACGGGATGGTCAAGCATACAATCTATACCCAGTGGTTTAAACTGGGCACAGGCAACGAGTTGCTTATGGGCACTGTGCACGGCAGACCTACAGTCCCAGAAGGCCTTTCGATCATGATGGTCGAAAGTTTCCAGTAATTAGCTGTTACATTGGTAAACAATTGTAATGTGGCTAATAGCTACGAGTTGACTACGAAATGAACCCTAAACTGGTGAGGAACATGGAGAGCTCATTAGTTAGGCTTACTCTGGGTAGTAAACTAGTATAACTAGATTATACAACTAATATTTTTTCCTAATATTAATCTAGCCTTCACAAAAATAGATGTTCACCGGAAAAGAGTATCCATCCTGAACGCAATTTCTTCTGACATGTGATTTGTAATGGCTTATCTGTTCTGAGGGTTCTTATTCCTCTGCTATCTGTTTTGTTCTGTTACTGAGCCGGTCATGAGCTCACTTCACCTTGACTTTGGAGCTCCTGAACATTACGAACACCAAAATAAAATATCTGAATTTTCACTTTTGTTGACTTGATTCACGTCTTGAACTCATGTCTTCACTCACCTAAAAAGGAGAGAAAGAGAGAGAAAGAGAACAAGCGTTAATTGCCATATTGGAACTTCTTGTTACCATGGAAACTCTGACAGGAAAAAAATAGAGCTGTCAAGAAAAAAAAAATCTAGTGTTGGCACTTCGGAATTTGGCATGTCTTCTTCTTCTGCTTCTTCCTCTTCTTCTTCTGCTTCTTCCTCCTCCTCTTCTTCTTCTTCCTCTTCTTCTTCTTCCTCTTCTTCTTCTTCTTCTAAATATTGCATGCTGTGGGTCAGAGGCTAGGGGTTAGATGGGCTGGAGGATGTTGATAAAACCCCTTCATCAATTTGTAGGTGGGCATAGTACTTGATCAGCTTCCTTCTCAGCAGCCAGCAGTCTGTGACAGGTTTGCACGCCTGCTCTCAGTAGCTTACCTGTGTTTGTGTGTGTGTGTGTGTGTGTGTGTGAGAGAGAGAGAGAGAGAGAAAGAGAGAGAAGTGTGCCTGTCATAGCATCACACATGCTGGGAACACATGCTTCTTCCTAGACAGTACTGTGTGTGGTTTCTGTTTCTGCTGCCATGCAATATCATGGCTTTATCTTGACACGAGCTCCACAGCTCCTGCTCAACTGCTGTCAGATGCTGAGAGCCAGAAAGACAAGAGTGGAGGACATTGTTACCGCCTGAAAGGATGTTAGCTAGAGGCTTCTTTAGCCTTTAGCCTGGAAGAGTCCTTTGTGGGTGTGTCTGTGTCTGTAATGTATGTGGAATTGTTTGTGTGTTTTTTTATTATTATTAGTTTTGCGTTTTGCATTTGTTTGTGATTTGGTTTCTGGGCCCTAAATAGCTTTGGATGAAAATTCATTAGGAGCTTGTGTGCTATGTTATGAACAGTCATTAGGAGCTTGTGTGTTATGTTATGAACAGTCATTAGGAGCTTATGTGTTATGTTATGAACAGTCATTAGGAGCTTGTGTGTTATGTTATTAAAAGTCATTAGGAGCTTGTGTGTTATGTTATGAACATTCATTAGGAGCTTGTGTGTTATGTTATTAAAAGTCATTAGGAGCTTATGTGTTATGTTATTAAAAGTCATTAGGAGCTTGTGTGTTATGTTATGAACAGTCATTAGGAGCTTGTGTGTTATGTTATGAACATTGATTAGGAGCTTGTGTGTTATGTCATGAACAGTCATTAGGAGCGTATGTGTTATGTTATTAAAAGTCATTAGGAGCTTGTGTGTTATGTTATGAACATTGATTAGGAGCTTGTGTGTATTATTCAGTGTGTTTTCTCAGGGCTTCTATCCCATAACTCAGACATGAGACTGACCACATGAAAGAGTTGTTTTATTAGCCTAGGCTGTTACATTAATCATTTTGTGCATTAAAAGATGCATTTCCCTGGGCTTTGAAGTACTGTTGCTGTTCCCTGGGCTTTGAATCTCTGCTTTTCCATTATTTTTTTATATCTCTTTTGTATTTTCTTATATGTCAGATATATATTACAACCACTATAGTTATGTTTGATTGTTAGTTGAGTTGTGCATGAGCTTGACAGTTGCTGGTGTGATCAGGTGCCTCAGGAAAAGCTAGCAGGTTAGCGGCTGAGGCTAACCCATACAGACTGGTCACACCAACTTGGGTGCAGCCAACCAGCAACCCACTCATCGCCTGGGAACTGACGAGGCCTGTGATTCATTAACTAATTGAGGTGGCGCATGCAGCCATGAAGGTAGACCTCGAAGGTCGACTTAACTGTTGAGTTCCAGCCAAATCCAGTGCTGCCTGCATCAGTGCTCCGTTTTGCCTTTCATGTTATATTCATCAGCAGTTCATTATTCTTGCCTCAGGTGGGGTCGGGTCGGGTCGGGTCAGTGTGGACAGGGTGGGCGAGGTTATGGTGATTTGACATTCTTGTCCTTTCATCAAGGCTTGTTCAGTCGCAGGCCTTTTTAAGGCCAGATTTAACACTGACCCAACACATCTCTGGGTGGGGTCAGTTTCTCAGTGTCTCCCTCCAGCATCGAGTCTGACAGCGGTTAGACGCTTCCAGACATCCTGCCTTTTTTATTTGACTAGACTATGATTACCTGCCCAATAATATTTTAAGGACAGCCTGTATCCTGGCAGAGCTCCTATTCACAGTGAGACACTTACTTTGTATGCATCTTCAATGAGGCATTTAAAAATATCATTAGTTTCCTCAGTATTCATGCCACTGTAACACAGACCTTTAGTATTATTTCAAATATTAAAGAAACATTTCACTACATTAGCACAATTCCAATACACAAAGCAATTTAAACCATCTTAGTCGTTACAATAAATGGCACAATTCAGTCACACCGGTCTTGCTTTTAGGATAATATTGTCATATTCTAGCTATCAAATTCGCTTATTATAGCACAGTATGTTGTGCATTTAAATGCTTATGGAGAATATTGAAAATGTAGTCATGTTTTTTTCATGACTTGTCTTAGATTCTGAGCATTCCTGGCGGACTGGAGTGTGGATGTGTGGATGTGTACATAAACACTTTGCTCTCTGAAACACGTCCCACTCTGCGCAGTTAGCTTTCTCCCACCACCACACATAGTTGCGCAACACTTCCCTATGCACACACACACACACACACACACACACACACACACACACATACTCTCTACATGTGCACCAACACTTTCCAGGAGTTCCACTCAGGGCGGACGAGTCCCTGCGGCAGTTCAGGCACAGTGATCATGAGAGGTGCTTTGAAGCGCTGCGCTTTTGACGTGTAACACATCCATCAGACACTCATGTCATTTAGAAAGAAGGGAAAGAGGAAGAAGAAGAAGAAGAGATCTTCCTCCTTCCATTATGCATGTCTTCATAAGGACTCCTTGCCCATATAAGGGAGGTCGGGGGTTCAGTGTGCAGTTTAGCAGGTGCCACGTATTTCCATAATTTATTTAGGCGGAAAAGACCGGAAAACCACTTCCTGCCGAAGAGAGCCTTGGGGCATGAACACCAGGAAGGAGTCTCAGCCTAGTCCAGGTTTGCAGGCAACTGACAGGAGTCTCACACACTCACACACACACACACACACACACATTCTCTTTCTCTCTCTATGTCTCTCTCTCGCTGTATCGTGCATTGTGTGTAATCAGGGACAGTGGAGAGAGCGTTCCAAAATCGAGCCAAGTTCAACTGCCTTACATAATGCGATTCCATCTGATTTAGTCACCCATTAAGGCAGCCCATTGTGCCACTTACTAGTGCGCTGTTCTTCGCTCCCATCACCCAGCTGCCCAGCCCACGGTCATTAGCCTGTGCCTAGAGGCAGTGATAGAGCCAGGAGTGTTATTGGTAATAATTAGGTGATGTCCACACTCATGTGTGTGTGTGTGTGTGTGTGTGTGTGTGTGTGTGTGTGTGTGTGTGTATTTGACTGAACTTTGGCTGTCAGTAGCCCTGCACATGGTGTCGGCTGATCCGATCAGGGGCTTACAGGAAAGATCATGTTTAATCGGCAGGCAAGAAAGCATTTGCCACCTACAGTAATAATCTGGTTTCCACAAATTTGGGTCCAAAGAGGAGCTACAGTGTCAGGTCACAACCTACATGATTGATGATGATGATGATGATCATCATCATCATCATTATCATTAAAAGTATTTATGCCACTGATGAGTTATCAGGGGCATTGGTGAATGACTGACAGATTGAGTCTAGAGTCTGTTCTGTATTTTCCAGAGCTGACAGACAATCAGCTCAATGATGCATGCTCCACTGACAATCGCTTGACTTCATAATGATAATGACTGTGCACTGCTGAATAAATGCACACATATTTGCACTTTATCCTCTTTGTGAAACAGTGCTTTTAAGTTGTGTTATTTATTTATTTTTTTCAGAGTTAAATTGACATGTAAGACCAGTGACTCCTAATCAATCAATAAAATAAATTGCATGGAGATGCAAAATAGCCTGACACAAAATCAGGAGAGATGGCAGTCATGGTTGAGAAATCTTTTATAGTTAGGGAAAAAGGAAAAAAAAGTGATCCTGTCTGGAAAGATAGTTAATGATATTTTAGAGAAGTGGAGTCATAACAGAATTTCTGCTCTTTGTTGTTGATTTCAGTTGATGTTTCGGAGACAAAACAGTTCGGCTCGTCTTCTGTGATCTTTTCTCACTCCTCAGTCGGCCTTGAGTCAGTAGGTGACTCACATAAGTCGTCAGAGTTTATTACATGCCTTAGGAAGAATGGTGACTGCTTTTACCTTCTTATATCTCTTTCTGCAATAACAACAATGATAAAGCTAATTAGCCTGTTTTTGTACCCATGTAGTCATACAACATTTGTTCCAATATGGAATAATGTAAATGGACTGCATTTATATAGCACTTTTCTACTCCTACGAGTACTCAAAGCGCTTTACAGTGTATGCCTCACATTCACCCATTCACACACATGCATTGACACACCGGTGGCGGAGGCTGCCATGCAAGGTGCCAACCTGCCACCAGGAGCAATTTGGGGTTCAGTATCTTGCCCAAGGACACTTCGATGGGGTCAGGCAGAGAGGAGCTCAAACCTGCAA
>PYXC01001443.1:3990000-3997500 GCA_015244755.2 Tenualosa ilisha | reverse complement strand
GCAAAGTACACCAGTCTCTTGATAACATGGAACTCAATAGATCTGTAGATAGACAGATAGATAGATAGATAGATAGATAGATAGATAGATAGATAGATAGATAGATAGATAGATAGATAGATAGATAGATAGATGGATAGATATATAGATAGATAGATGTGATGAAACTACTAAAACTACTACAGTTAGACCAATGGGCAAACTTAAGTCACGGGTTGCCTGTACTGCCCCAATCTCCCTTGGACGTTATTACTTAAATATGGCTTCTGTTGTCTTGTGTTGTCTTGTCTTCTTTTTATTGCGATCACGTCCATGTCATTGTGTTATTTTCTTCCTCCACAGTTGCTATGTACAGAGAGCCATCGTTGCATGACATTGGGGAGACGGTGCACAAGCCTGCCGGTGTCCCCTCCAGCAAAAGCACAAGTGAGCCCGCTGTGATGAACGGGGGAAAGCCAGTCAGCAAACCCACCACCGCCACCACCACCACCGCAGCCGCCACCACCACCGCTGCTGCTGGTACCAACACCACCACCACCGCGGCTGCCGTAACCCAAGCTGCTCCCGCCCCTGTGTCCGCACCCACATCCGGCCCGGCCCCTGCCCCGACCACCGTCACGGCAGCCGCTAAACCCGCCACATAGCCCGACCCCCTTCAGAAGCTGCCCTCAACCCTCGCTGGACTCAAGCCCCGCCCTCGCCCTCGTCTGTGGGTTGGATCCAGGCCTCCCCCTCCTCTCCTGCCGCTCTTACCTTCCCCATCACACCTGACCCCCCCCCCCCCAACCCCCCCTCCCCCCAATGCTCTTATATCTCCTCACAAAGTGGCGGATCCTTCTAGAAAGCGCGGCTCGAAGAAAACCGTTGCACGTTGGACGAGACGACTGGATGGATAACCAGCGATAAAAAAAAACAAAAAAAGCAAACTCTGACCATGGAATGCCCTACCAGATATGGAATGCCTTTTTAAGAAAAAAAAAAAATAAACAAACTAAAACATTTTTTTGTGTTGTGACTGTGACAATCCATGAGAAGTGTGGGTGTTTGTCAACTCCTCCGCTCGTGGTGCGTTTGCCTGCTAAAGGTCACACCAGAATACCCTTTTAGGAGCCCAGGTTGGGCGTGTAATCCAGATCTATTTTCTATACTACAGTACACCAGCTAGGTCCTGGGCAGATGCTGTACAGATATACTTAAAGGGAGAGAAAGAAAGAAAAAAAAACAAGCTAAACAAAAATGAAAATTGACTGTCATCCTCTATTTTTTACAAGTCTGTTTTCGTCTCTTCTCTTTCTATCTTGACACTGTAGTCTTTCTCTTTGTTGACGTACTTCAGAACATTTTTGCAGGGGCTATGTGTGATTTTATAAATACACACCTACACACACACACACATACACACACGCATACACACACGCACATACACACACACACAACAGATATTAAACCACAAAAACAGTAACAAGATTACAAGACTAAACCCAAAAAATACACACACACACACACACACACACACACACACAAACACACACACACACACACACATCCACTACAAAATGTAGGGTTAAGATATACCACTGGTGGCTTGGTTCCAGGGAATCCTTCAGGAAGACTGGAGGCAGATGAAGAGCAGACCTGTAGTCTCAGGCTAAGAGCTGTTTTCATTTTTTTTTTTTTTTTTCATTTTTTGCTTTCTTTTTTTCCCGAATGTCAGATAAGGACATAGGGACACACACACACACGCACACACACACACACAAACGAACACAGACCAACACACACAATCGCACGCACATATGCCTAGCTCAAACAAATGAGTGGTATTAACACCAAGCGTGAAATCATAGCCAGGAGCTAACGCTAAGACTAAAGCTAACGCTAAGGTGTGCGAGACAGGGCAAGTGGCCTGTGGAGTGGTACATACATATCACTATCCAATTCCACCAAACGGGGGATGAGCAGACACCCAGCTAACCAATAGCTTCTCTAAAGAAAGAAATAAACTCTATGGTTTTTTTTTTGTTGTTTTTTTTTTTTTTTAGAGCGTAGGCTCTAGGTAAATCTATGGGCCTTGTAGGCCTCTCGTTGTGGCCGCTTCTTCATATGCCGATTTCTCTTTCAGCCAGTCTACCATAGTGGAGAGAATCGACTTAAAGTCAGTGTGAGGGGAAAAAAATGGCCGACTGTGAACGTGAGCAGATGTTCACACTGGCTGCATTCCCTCATCCCATTTGGTTTCAAAGAGAGCATGGGTGAGATTAGTATTGTGTTATATTCTTGCAGCAGCAATGCAAGACATGGCTTCTACTATAAGGGTTTCACTGTATAAAAAAGGACTAAAAAGAAAAAAAAACATAAGCTATAAACATAAATACTTATTTAAAAAAAATGAAAGAAAAGCAGATTTTTAATGACCAGATATTATGAGATATTATGAAAGGTTTTTTTCCTAGCTCAGCATGCAGAGTCCAGTACTACTCATATTGGCCTATCATGTGCCTGTGTGAAGCCTCGAAACCCAGCATGCAAAAACATGTGCCCAGTCAGTCAGTCGCTGGGTTACGCCCAGACGGGGGCCGACTCCGGCAACGGATCCGAGCTGGATCCATTTACTGAGTGAGCCGATGTCTGGGGAGGTGCCTCATCAACAGTCCAAAACCCAACGAGAATTCCGTAGCATAATAACCAACATCACAAGAACGCAACCATAGTAACCCCAAACCACTTCATTACAAATCTTTTTTTCCCTCCTTGATAACATTGGGGAGGGTTTGATTCACATTTTAGAAAAAAAATACCAAAGTCTTTCTTCTCTCAAAGAGCCAGTATACATTCAATTTTGGTGATGACAGTACCGGCGACAGCCACTGACATTGGCTCTATCTGTCTTTTTATTTGTGTGTCATTTCTTCTAGCTCCTGTTGTTGATTCTCATTGTGACTGTCGTTCACTCTCAAAGGAGAATGACTTTTCTGTCCCACCTCTATACCAAACGGCGCAAGGTCTGATGATTGATGTCACTTAGATATCGCTCCATGTTTTTAGACGGAGAAGGGGTACCTATAGTTATCCACTTGCATGCACTTCCCTTTGAGGACCAAAGTATGGGGAATTAAGATATAGAAATGACTATTAGTGATGAGTTACATAGGTCAGCATTGAATTGGCATGTTCATGCAAGTTTCTGTCATTACAATACTACTATAAATCTGACTCATTGCATTTTCAGTTCAGCGTCATCTTGTGCTCATTGATCTTTATCAAGGATTTGCTGATTCTATCAACAGATTTAGTAGAAAGCCTGACTTGCTTTGACAATTTCTCATAGTTTTAATGAGTAAGATGTAGAATGTTATAATGTAGAATGAGGATGCTGCTAAATTGCAAAAATATATTATGACATTCATTTGAAGACTATAATTTCTGAAATTTATTGGATTATGAGCTAGTTTCTTCTTAGGGACATGTTGAAGCACATTAGTTAGACTTAAACATTTGATTGTACAAAAGCTACTTTTATGCTGTGATAACAGTACAGATCTATACACAAATATATATATATAAAAGGCAAAAACACACAAAAAACAAACAAAAACAAAACAAAACAAACAAAAAAACAAGCTTGACATTTGATTCTATTTTGGGCCGACATCCCACTTCCAGTTAGGATAAAAAGAAACCATTTTGACAATGAACTCTACATGCTGGGCTACACTGGCCCTGCTGACCAGATCACTGGTTTTTACGAAGGTTAAATTTATTTTTGTAAATGACTGATGTGCAAATGCCTCATCCTTTTGTGGCTCTGTTGTTTTCTTTTAGTCGTTCACCTTCTCTAGCTTTTTTGTTTTTGTTTTTTTTTTTAAATATCTGTTATTTTCCTTGTGGGTTGTCTGTGTCGTTAACTTGTTATGGAGCTATCATTGAACAATTTTTAAGTGTTTTGTCTTTATTTTGTCATCCCTCTTTCTCTGTCTATATCTCTCTTTTGTGCTATTATTTAGCATAGCTAAAGAGGGTGTGTTCAGTGTTCCCCCTTCCATCCTGTTTTCTCTGTTTCTCTCATCAGTTGCATGGAAAAGGGATGGCTTTGAAGAACTGCATGTAGTAGGCTATGTGTATCAAGAACTGTTGGTATGTACTGCTCATTTTACATACATATATGCAACGCGTTTGTCTGCACTGTACAGATTGTTTTTGTTGTATAAACAGATACAACATATTGAATAAAACATTTATATAAAGGTGTACTGTAATGTCAGTAAGAAAACTTAATGCAATATTATGTGCAGTACATTATTGCACAAGCCATTTGATGAGGATTCAAATAGGAGTGATATTGGCTCACACTAAACTAAAGCATGACAAGGCCAAAGTAGAACTTTCACTCAGACTCTTTCACGTGTTCCGCACACACACACCCAGGTCTAGTCGTTTTGGTTTGCCTTTAGCGAGGAAGAGACGACCTGTGGCTGATGCTGCTAAACCCCTCCATATAAATCAATCTGTCCATCTTGTCCAACTGAAAGGACAGCATACCATTCCAAAACTATACACACTCCAAGTCTCATGCCTGAGAAACACCTGGTTTAGTTAAGAAGCTGAGAGAGTATGGTAGGATAGGATGGGACTGGGTGGGCTGGGTGTTTACACACGCGGTTCAGATTCACACTGAGTGGTTTCCATTGAAAATTCTATATCAATTCCAGTCATGGCCTGAGTGATTAATCCAATGTTTTTTTTTTTCTTTTGGTCTTGTTTTTGTCATGTGGCACATTTGATATTTTCTTTTAATTATGAAAAAAAGCAAAGGGAGAATAAAGAAATAAAATAGAATCAAATGAAACGGCTCAGATGTCACCTCTAGAGGTGGAAGGTTAACATCTGAGCGTGACATTCAGGAAGCACTTTGAAACTCAGCTCATCAGCTTGTCGGACATCCGGATGAAAGTACATAACCATCATACACAGACTACAAACCTGAAATAACAAAAAAACGTGGTTGTTTTCCTTTCTTTTTTTTCCTCACTGTTTTGGTTTCTGTTAATGTATCTGCTTAATGTGTGCTACTTTTTTTTTTTTTTTTTCGAGACAATGTAAGCATTCCTATATAAACAATTTCATACATATAGTTGTATTGGAAAACACATAAAGGATTACAAAGTAATGTGTCTACAAAGAAAAACTGCTCTCCGCACTCACAGTTGTTTTTCTTGCATACAAAAACAAACATCTTAGTTTTAATAAAGATAATTTGTAACCAGTACAATGAATGCTGTAACACAAGTGACATGCAGAAATCTGAATGAAGCATTATATCCCAATCTTCGAGTGCTTCTTGGTCTCTCTCTGCTTTCCCGACGAACCACACATCCTCTTTTTTTTTTTTGTTTGCTTGTTTTGGTCAGGTGATCCAGCAGCCGATCTCTGTCTTCAAATGAAAACTTAAAAAAAGGAAAAAAAAAAAAAAAAAAAAAAAAAGAAAGTCTTATATATATAAAGTGTCCTCTGTTGTGTCAGTACTCCTCTCCCACCCAGATTTCACAGGCGTTTCCAGTCCAGCCGTCCCAGCAGTCGCAGTTCCCGCAGTTGCACACGCCATTACCTGTGGGAGGAGGCAACAGGAGAAACTGAGTTAGAGCCGTACCAGAGAGGGTAAAAGTGGAGCAAGAGGCACAAACGTCCATTAAGCATCGTGTTTTATTTTCGCAAGGGGGAGGAGGGAAAATCTCCTTTTATGCAGACCAGAGTCGAGCCCTCATACGTTGATATGTTGATATTCATGTTTGCTCCCATTGTAACATATTATGTTGCTCTATCTTGGTCAGTATTCAGTGATCTTTGGCCGTACACATGCATCCTCCTTTCCCCTCATCCAGCTAAGAGCCTTAACAAGGTCCCTCTCTTTACACCGTTGTCCCTGGGGCATAGCTCATAGTTCGCTAATAGTACACTTGGATCGTCTGCCCACAGCTCATCTATTCAATTCGATTCAAGCTTGGGATATAAAATTGTTGTTCAACAGTTAATGAACATCATCTTAACCAAATTCAACCTTGTACCTTAACCTTAACCATAAATTGTAGTTAAGTAAGTGACAATAGATAGTTTGCTTATAATCTAAGCATCTGTAGGCATCAAGCTGTGGGCATACTTGCCACCTATTGAGTGACCCATAGTTCTAATTACACTGGGGTGGACTTAACTTTTGTTAACTACTGTGTACAGTATGGCCAGAGTTCTCTGATTTTTAGTGGTCTGTCCTAGGTTTACGTAACCCACACTGCCCCCACTTTTTGGCAGATAAAACATGTGTTTTAATATCAGCCGCAGAACTGAAAATGTGTCTGGTTTCCACGCCTACACTGGCTTATGTCTGTGCTGTGCTTGCTCTGGTGGGGCCAGTGCAGGGGCGGTCAGTGAGGGACCAGTGGAAAGGGTGCTCTGCCTGAGGATGTGTGCTGTAGTGTGGTTTTGGACAAAAGAGACACTAGAGAAGGTTCTTAATAGAGGTTTGTGTGTGTGTGTGTGTGTGTGTGTGTGTGTGTGTGTTGGAGGGTGGGTAGATGGGTGAGTTTGTCATCTCACCATGGGCATATTACACAAGCCATGTTCACAATATATTATTCTGATAGTTGCCTCCAGTCAGGACTAAAATGCAACAGGCAAAGACGCACACACTCAGACACACACACACACACACACAAAAATCACCACTCTGATAGTCCTACCCTCTGTGTGACACTCAAACACTGATGCAGCCCAGGGCTCTCCATTGGCTGCCAAACGCTTCTGAGCAGCAGCTGTGGTGCCGGTGGCCATGAGAGGCCAACAAGTCTCTCTCTCTCTCTCTCCTCTCTTTCTTTTTCTCTCTCTCTTTTCTCTCTGTCTCTCTCCTCTCTCTCTCTTCTCTCTCTCCTCTCTTTCTTTTTCTCTCTCTCTCTTTTCTCTCTTCTCTCTCTCCTCTCTCTCTTCTCTCTCTTCTATCTCTCCTCTCTCTCTTGTTCTTTCTCTCTCTCTATTTTTTCTTTCTCTCTCTTGTTCTCTCTCTTTTTCTCTCTCTCCTGTTCTCTCTTTCTCTCTTCTCTCTCTCTCTCCTCTTTCTTGTTCTTTCTCTCTCTCTTTTTTCTCTCTCTCTTCTTCTCTCTCTTTGTCTCTCTCCTCTCTCTCCTGTTCTCTCTCTCTCTCTCTCTCTCGTCCTCCCCTTGCTGATGTTGATGATGATGGAGAGGCAGACACATTAGCTCTATTTTGGGCCCGTCTCTCCTGAAGCGGAGCGAGGCGAGGCGAGGCGAGGCGAGGCGAGACACGTCGCACGTCGGCAGGGGAGGAGGCCAGGCTGGCCACACTGCAGCCCAGCGGTTGGGCTAGACTCTGGCTGGGACTTGATGGCTGCTCTGGTTATCCTCTGGGGCAATAACTTGGCAGGGGCCAGAGAGCACAGGCAGACTGTTCAATTGAGAATGTGTGTCTGCGTGTGTGTGTGTGTACCCCTCTTTG
>PYXC01001443.1:3982500-3985000 GCA_015244755.2 Tenualosa ilisha | reverse complement strand
GTGTATGTGTTTGGAATGTGTGTGTGTGTGTGTATGTGTGCGTGTGTGTGTTTGTGTATGTGTGTGTATGTGTGTGTGTGTGTGGAGATATGTGTGTGTATGTGTTTGGAATGTGTGTGTGTATGTGTGCGTGTGTGTGTTTGTGTGCATGTGTGTGTATATGTGTGTGTGTGTGTGTGTGTGGAGATATGTGTATGTATGTGTTTGGGGTGTGTCTGTGTGTGTGTGTGTGTGTGTGTGTGTGTGTGTGTGTGTGTGTGTGTATGCGTCTGTGTATATCTGTGTGTGGGGGTGGGGCTGTTGCCAGCATGGACAAAACAGTGTGTTTTTGAGAGGGAGGAGGAGTGATGAAAGAGAACGATAGAGAGACTACAGTCTACATTCTTTATTTCCTTGACACCACTCAGAGTGTGACTGAATGAGTGGAGACAGGGGGAATTTTACATAACGTATGGTGAATCAGCTAGCTGGTAGATGAGGCGTAGGAGTGTGTGCGAAGAGAGAGAGTGTACCAGAGGGAATGAATCCTCATGACAAAGACCTGAGACAGGCAGAGAGAGGAAGAACAGCAAGTGTCATGTGACTAACTCAGCTGCAAAAAAAAAGCATCGCTAATCAGTGAATTTGATCAAGAAGGACTTAAATTAATGCTTAAATTCCTATTCAGTGCAGATGTACTTGTGTTTGTGTGTGTTTGTGTGTGTGTGTGTGTGTGTTCCTCTATATAGAATGTACCCTATGTATGCCTCCTTTAATGCTGTATGGTATAAGACACCCCATGCTATCTTGCCAGAATTTAAACCTCACATAAATAAAACAGTAGCAAATCCCCAAATGTGCTTCATGGAGCACCATCTAACAGGTGCTGATCTGACACGCCACAGCAGATTTGGATTGCTCTGCTGAGGTGGACAGGTGTTTGCTCCCCGCTGATCTCTCTTATCCATTGTTTTCTCTTTTCCCTAAGATGGCTCAGCTATTCTATCTTTTAAAAATACATTTCAGGTTGTTCAATGTGTGTGTGTGTGTGTGTGTATGTGTGTGTGTGTGTGTGTATCTGCAGAACAGTGCAAGTGACTGTGAGAAAGAACAGGTTTATCAAATAGCACAGCCTGGTAATGAATGCCTTACACCTGTCAAAGACCAAACATGAATTTGGAATGGTTTCCTGACTTAGGCTGTCACTGTGGCACATTCAATAGGATTGTGGATTTTGTGAGTGTATGTGTGTGTGTCTGTGTGTGTGTGTGTGTGTGTGTGTGTTTGTATTTGTGTTTTGTACCATTGGATATGCTCTGCCAAGCTTCTGGCTGTGCCTAAAAGGCTCCAAGTCTCTAGGGAACATGTGCAAGCCTTGGGGAGGGAGGCTGACGAGTGAGTGTGTGTGTGTGCGTGTGTGTGTGTGTATGTATGTGTGTGTGTGTGTGTGTGTGCGCGTATGTGTGTGTGTGTATATATATATGTGTGTGTGTGCGAGTGTGTGTGTGTGTGTGCGTGTGTGTGTGTGTGTGTATGTGTGTATGCGTGTGTGTGTGTGCGTGGGCACTGTGAGCGGTGGCGTCTACCTTTTCCAGAGCACAGGACTCCATCGGCGGTCTCACACAGACTCTTGCTCTCCTCGTCGCTCATGTGGCAGGTGCGGGGGAACTGGCAGTGCTTACCAAACCATCCATCATTACAGATACAGCGGCCACACGAACAGAAGCCCTGGCCTGAGGAGGACACACACACACACACACACACACACATACACACACACACACACACTCTTAGTGAATCTTGGTTCTGTACATGACTATGTCTTATTTTTGCGTGTCTATACATTTTCCCTCTTCTTTTTCATAGCTAGCCAGCTAGTGCTATATTGAAGCAATTCCACAAAAGATACATTTTTGTCACATCCATAACGACAATAAAAAGCAATATGTTATGATGTGAATGATTACAGTATATTTGAGAATTTGGCTGTAGAACATACATGAAAAAACAACGATTCAAGTTATCATTCATATCATCATATCATCATTTTTTCAAAGTCATTTAATTGTGTTATGGGCGACAAAAAGTAGATTTTCTGTGGAACTGCCCATATATATATTTTCCGGAGCATTTCAGCCTTTAGCTTTGTTGTTTGAGGTCACCAAGCGCTGGTGGTAGGAAATAGAACAAGAACATTTTAATTTGTAGAGTACAGACCAAGTAGTGAAACTGCAGCTTACTCTAATTGAACAGGGCAAAGAAAATGAAACTGAAAGTAAGTTTCTATGCCCCATTCAGCTGACTTTGGCTGGCAGATATGGTTTATCTTTCTTTCTCATCAGTTATGAGTTCATTCTGGAATGGTCCAATGTCCACTGAGGGCAGGGTGATTAAGTAGGCAGCACAGAGTCAATTGGAATGCAACAAAGATGGGCGTCTTGTGTTTGTGGATCAGTTTATACAGGAAGTTGCTGCAATTAGACACTGACAATGTAGCTGTGTGGTGTTCAGAATGTGATCT
>PYXC01001443.1:3955000-3980000 GCA_015244755.2 Tenualosa ilisha | reverse complement strand
TGTACGTGTGTGTGCGTGTGTGTGTGTGTGCGTGTGTGTGTGTGTGTGTGCATATGTTTGGGTGGGGGAAGGGGGGGGGGGTGATCATCAAAACACCTCTGTTAATCAAGGAAGCCTGTGTACTAGTTGTTTTTGTTTTTGTTCATAGTGAGGTGGCAGGACTCACCTCACAGAACTCCCTGCTGACAACTCAGTACCACACAGCCCTGTCTTTTACTTGAATTAAATACATTTAAATTAAATTACATAATAAAGTTATGGACTGAATCGGCTGTTAAACTCTACACCACAGACTATATAATATTCATAGACTCATAGTTTATTCATAGTTTTGACATAATGTTCTAATGACAATGTTTGGTTGCATTTTCTATTAACCCCGTATTCATAAAGCATTATAAACACATTCATAATGGGTTATAATGCATCCATCTTGTAACTAATTTTATTAGTGTTTATAACTGTTTATACATGTAATGACTGTACTAATATGGCATTGTAATGTTATCTTATAAGCCTTTACCACTTGAAATGTCACAAAGCAGTATAAAGCTTCAGTTTGTTAATTGTCCTTTTATATGTCCAATCCCTCATGCCAAATAATGAAGAGTTACAAGCACTCAATGCAGACTCAATGCAGTGAGATGAACACATAATTACTCATGACAATCCTTGAGGCACTATTACAGACAAGTAAAGTGATAAGTTTCCCAAGTATCAAAAGACCAAAGAAACTTAAAATGCCTTGTGACATTTTAAGTTTCAATGGCTTATATAACATACAATGATAACATTATAATGCCTCAGTACAGTTATGAGAATGTATAAACAGTTATGAATACTAATTGTATTAGTTATAAGGCTTTATGAATGCATTATAACTCTTTATGAATACATTTATAATGCTTTATAAATACTGGGTTCATAGAAAGTGTTACCCAACGCTCTAATGTTTTATGTAAGGGATAATGCATCGAGGAGGAATTTTGTCAGATCGGACTCGAAATTCAGTTTTTTTTTCGCATTCGAATTTCACATAATAAGCAGCTTTACCAAACTACTTGTCAAAAAAAAAAACTTGTTTTTTTTAAATAATTTGTTACTGATTGGCAGCTTTTTCTCATCAACAATCTCTACTGTACTTCAGTGAACTGACTACTTAGAGAGTAATACTGAAGAACATGCTGCAAGCACACCATACACTGACACTGCTACTGTCAGTGGTCTGACATACAAAGCAGCAGTCTAAGCTAAGAAATACCAGACCTCAAAAAGACTGAGAAGCCAATGGAATGAGCCGTGTCATAAATTGTCATATTTCATCCAATGTCTGTGCGATACAAATGAAATGGACTTGTTGAGTTTCCATGAGAGAGAACTCTGGGTTATGGTTCTTGGAACGCCTCTTGTTCGTCCTCTGTTGTATGTAGTGAGATGGCTCCTTGTGACCCCCAGCAGTGTGTGCTGCTGTCGGAGACGCCCTAACTAGCAAGGGCTGCTCGGTGCTGTCATCGGGCCTTGTTTATAACGGAGCCAGTGACACTAAGAGCCCGGAGATGGAGGGGGTGGGGAGGGGGTGGGGAGGGGCAGGAGGTAATAATATCCTTGGCCGGGGAGTGAAAGTCAGGCTACAGATAGTGATTAGGACCATCTGGGGCCGGATCTGGGCTAAGCTGCCATTAGAGGGTTTGTGTGTGTGTGTGTGTGTGTGTGTGTGTGTGTGTGTGTGTGTGTGTGTTTGTGTGTGTGTGTGTATTTGCGTGTTTGTGAGGGGTGAGTGGAAGTGGAAGTGTGTTTTGTGTGTTCACCGTCAATACACCTTTACACACATGTACATAAGTACTACAGAATACACACATGCACCAACATGGATACACACACAAACACACGAAAACACACACACACACACACACACACAGACAGGTGTACTCTGAGAGGCGCTCCTAATGACCGTGAATCCAGCGCCAGACCTGGAGAGTCATAATGGCTACCTCCCACTGCCTGCCTCCAGAGGGGTGACCTGTGTGTGAGTGGACAGGAGGTGGAGAGAGCTCTCTGAATAAACACTGACTTCTGCCTGCATCTGTTACGGAGATGGACATACACACACACACACACACACTCAAAAAGACACACACACACTCTCAAATAGACATGCGTGCACGTACAGACACACACACACACAAACACACACACTCAAAAGACACACACACACACACACACACACACACACATCCATTTGCACTCGGTAGCCAACCTAACCTAATTCCTCTGACCAGTGAGCAGGATTGATGATGCAGGGAGCGGGACACACTGAAGCTGTTTACTTTGAAGCCATGGCAACAATCTGTTAGTGTCTTCACATCCTAGTCAAGTTCCTGTCTGCTGTCAGCACTTTGTAGCAGCCCTCTGCCAAAGTCTGTGCAGCTGGACAGGTGACCAGGCTGCCCGTGAAGTCAGCAGCCTGTAAAAGTAGCCTTCCGGCTGACAAAGCAACTGTTACTGGAGCAACAGAGCTGAAGAAAAGATTTTTCACAGCTTCAAAAGGGACTATAATGTTCAACTCAAATCGCATTCACGAGCACTCATTCAGTACAGTCATATTCAGTTCTATTCTTGTTTATACCATTCAGCATTGTAATGTGCACATTTTATCTATTCAAATAAGAAATCCTGATGAGGAAGCAATTAAAAATGCATATTCAATCATAATGTGCATATAAATTTTATTTGCTAATTGGAGGTGGAATAACTCACTTGATTTTTTGCTTATATTCACAGTCGTTGCTTTTCTAACTGTGTGTTTGCATTAGCACTGCCCTGACAACAGTTCACTTACCACAACTGGTCAGAACACTTCCCTTGATTAGGGGAATGTCCATTTTTTAATTCACATAACTCACAGTATGGAAACTCTCGCAGATATTCATGTGGTATTGAGTCGAGTTTCCACAAATGTCCACTATATATAGCACCCAGAGCTGAATGGAACTACAGTGTCTGAGGAGGATGCTTTGTGCTATAGACCCAGAGAATGCTTTTTTTTCTTCTTCAGAAAATGCCTATCTGAGTGAAATGACCCAGAAATATTTAACAGCTGTTCAGATTCTCTGAAAGCTTAGGAAATGTGCTTAAATGCCTCCTTTCACACCTCCAATAGCACAGTGTGCACTGCTGGGCCTGTTGAAGGAAAAGGAGGTAAGCAACGGCCCACAATTCCTTGCACAACGAAACAACAACCAATTAACTTAACACAGATCAATAACACCCAGCTACCCGGAAGTGTTAGTGGATTCAGATTCTCTGAGTCCTTCTCTTTCTAAGTCTTCAGTCTGTTTTTTTCGTCTGTACATACTTCTCTTATGCCCATGATGGGTCCCACCAAGGTAAGGAGAGTTCAAAAGGATGGGATAGACAGTCCAAAAGGGGGCTGGGTTTGAGTGAGGTATCACCCATGATAACATTGCCCCTAGCTTCAGCAGTCTTTTGGACTGTGCTGGAATCAGTTGCTAACTCTAACAGTCCTATGAGCCAGTTGCCCTGCACCCACACAGGCCCACACATTGCCACTACAGACAGACAGGCCCACACATTGCCACTACAGACAGACAGGCCCACACATTGCCATTGCAGACAGACAGGCCCACACATTGCCATTGCAGACAGACAGGCCCACACATTGCCATTGCAGACAGACAGGTCAACACATTACCACTACAGACAGACAGGCCCACACATTGCCACTGCAGACAGACAGGTCAACACATTACCACTACAGACAGACAGGCCCACACATTGTCATTGCAGTCAGACAGGCCAACACATTACCACTGCAGACACTCACACATTGCCACTGCAGACAGACAGGCCCACACATTACCATTCAGAGCCCACAGTCAGCCCAGCAGGGTCTCTGCCTCAAACGGAAAAGGTCAATTAAAATGAAATTACTAACTTCATATTGATCACTGCCCCCCCCCTCATTCTATGTGAGTATTCATGTCTAAACACTCAAATCAGGAGTGCAAAGTGTGTGTGGAGTGGTGGCAGGAAACTTCAAAGGCCTGCGAACATTTTTGCAAATTTAATTCGGATGAGTTTCCGGACATCAAGGAAGGAGGAAAAGACAAATTGTATTGATTTCTGAAGAATCAACTGCTCAATCACACATTTCTAGAGTGCTCCTGGGGCTGTGGTGCATTTAGTCAGTCTTTATGTGCTCGTACTGGAGAGAGGCATGAACAGAGACCACTGCTCAGAGCAGACATCTTACTAGTGTGAATACACTATTGATTCAGTTCCCCAATATTCGTTATTCTTTAACACAGTGCTCTCTCTCGCTCTCTCTCACCAAACTTACACACACACACACACACACACATGGAACTGCATAAAAATGTATATGGTTTGAGGACTGACATCAAGACACTTGAGCTAACAATAAAAACATCTCACATAAACATTGAGATTGCCTCTGAACACATATCAGCCCCTGCATTGATTGTTGTTGATGTTGTTATATGTCATGTGACTGACATTATTGGCTAAGGGTGCAATCATCTGATTCAGCAGAATGGAGCTCCTTGGCTGTTAAAGATCTTGAGTAGTGTTTATTACTCCGTGTCAATGCCTCAAACTCCCTCAAGTCATGCTTGTGTGATTGCTTACATTTTTTTATGCGCTGAGAGAGAGAGAGAGAGTATGTGTGTATGTGTGTATGTGTGTGTGTGTGAGAGACAGAGTGAGAGAGAGAGAATGTGAGACTGTGTGTGTGTGTGTGTGTGTGTGTGTGTGAGAGAGAGAGTAAGACTGTGTGTGTGTGTGTGAGAGAGAGAGAGAGAAAGTGAGACTGTGTGTGTGTGTGTGTGTGTGTGTGTGTGTGAGAGAGAGAGAGAGAGTGAGACTGTGTGTGTGTGTGTGTGTGTGTGTGTGAGAGAGAGAGAGTGAGAGAGAGACTGTGTGTGTGTGTGTGTCAGAGAGAGAGAGAGAGAGAGAGAGAGAGACTGTGTGTGTGTGTGTGTGTGTGTGTGTGTGTGTGTGTGTGCTTGCATGCCTTCTTACCTCCACAGACCTCCCCATTCATGTCCTCACACTGGCGGTCATCACACTCGCAGTTCTTTCCGTGAACACGGCTGTCTCCTGGAGGCTGACAGGTACATTGGCCACACAGGCACTGCCCTAAACACACACACAAACGCAATCACACACACACACACACAAAACATTTCTGGTTTACCAGTACATATATCTAGTATGACCACAGGATTATGATCAGTCCAAATCCAGACATATCTCTTCACGATGACATAAAAAATTTGTAAGTGATTGATCGCACAGTGCATGAAGTCAGAAAGAGCCATTTTACATACAAAAAGCACCCTCTTAGGGTGAGAACAGACACATTAAAGAGGATATAGAATGGGTGAATGGAGTATTATGGTATGTCAATCTCTGATGTTAAAACAGAAGGCATTGAACATCTGTTAAAATAATCCAAAATATGTTCAGATGCAATTTTTCAACCCCAATTACAACTCTGTATTTAGGCCTTGGACAGAAATAGTCCATTTTGACTAATGATGCCCTCTTTGGCAACCACATGTGAACTTTAGCTGACTAATCCCGACTCAGATATATTCGCCCACATTAGTGGCTATTGTAAGTTTAAGTCATAAAAGGGGGCAGAACCATGTTTCATGTTCATGACAGCCCTGTGGCCACAGACAACCTCTCCTGATGCAACACCGCTGAGGTAAAGATGGTCTTCCTTTCTGTCACCTCTGACATCATCTTTCAGCATCTTTTTATCTTTGGTTTAATGACACGTATCCTCACATCTGGCCTGACACAGTATGACACAAAGGTAAGTGTAAAAGACAGGACATTACCCGACCTGTTTGAGCATGAAGGAAAACAACAGAATCTGTGCACTGTCCACTGTGTGTGTGTGAGTGTGTGTGTGTGTGTGTGTGTGTGTGTGTGTGTGTGTGTGTGTGTGTGTGTGTGTGTGTGTGTGTCTGTGTGTTTGTGTGTGTGTGTGTGTGTGTGCGTGTGCGTGTGTGTGTCTTGAAGCACACCCTTCAATAGGTGAATTTGATTCACTTGATTTTATGCACTATTCAGCCCAGTAGTTTTGTTCTGTTGCTCTCCTGTGTTTTTCTTTACTACCAAAGGTAGCTCTTCAGCCATCTATATCTCTGACTCAGAGCACGATCTGTCAAAACTCTCAGGCGCTGAACAAAGATAAGTCATCATTTGGAGCCACAGTCTTGTCAGTGAAATACAGTTGTTGGTTTTTCAAAGTCTTATCTGTTCTCACAGAGACCTTTCTGTCACAAATCCTCGTCACGTCGACAACAACCTCCATATATTAAAAATAAAACAACGCTACACTGCTGCAAAGGCCGGCTCTGATATATCATTACCCTCACTGCACGTATCCCTGCATGCCTACTGACTAACGCCTTCACTGCATTAACATACGTTCTGCACGTCCCCAGACCACCCTCCCACCTCCCTCCATGTTCCCTGGCTGTCTGAGACACACATCATTGGTAGCATATTAGCATGGAGTGTAATATGTGAATGGGTGGGGGGGCATGGGGAGGTGGGGTGTGTGGTGTGACGTCGTATCGCCACAGTGATGAATGTGTCCCGTGGTGGTCGTGTGCCAAGCTCCAGGCCGAGATGAGGAGATTAATTCCCCTCAGCGTTAGTCGAGACGCGGCCATCCGGCACGCGTGAGGTGGAAAGGAAAAATCCCCCCGGAGGATCCAGCTGAAGTGTCGGCAGGGTTAAAGCATAAAGCACCATCATCTCCTCTTCCGGGTGGAACACCATAATGCCTTTACCTTCACAGCTCCGGCACAGGGAGATCGTTTTTCATTAGCTTAGCAGACGATGGGTGTCCACACATCCGAGGAGAGACAGGGATGGTGCAGCATTCCAAAGTGTGGGAAATTAACTTAAAAACGACAAAGCAGTGTGTTGGTTTACTGTTATATCACAATCCTGGGAATATGATATTATCTGGTATGTGGCATGCAGTTTATGTATATTGTATTGTATTGTAGCTAACTTTTTCTAATTTTTTCTATTATGTGGACACATATTTCATACCTCCCAACGTGTCATCTCCACAGTGAATATAAATGGTTTCATGTTTTCAGAGATCGCAATTAACTTGTGGGCAACTAGTGCAACATGTTAAATGATTCTCAATGAAACTGTCAATTGTAGTTCACTGATGCTGTTTGACTAGTGTCCCAGTCAGAGGAAGGACAAAAGTGATGTAGATGATAAAAGAGAGAGAGAGAAAGGGAGAGAGAGAGTGAGAGAGAGAGAGAGAGAGAGAGCATGAAGGATAAAGACGAAGAATAAATCCATCAATTAAACAACCATCTTTCCCTCCAGTCCCTATTGCCTCCAGTGGTAGCGGGCACTCAGCTGTGGGCTTTCTTAACGGAAATAACAGGCTAGCCTTTTTCCATTATGCACCGAGTCTCTCTCTTAGTCTGTGACACAAAAGAAAGAAATAACGGCTAGCAGATAAATACTGGCTTTTCACTCTTGGCCTTTTCCAAACTCTAACATTTGGAAGCTTTCAGTCAGCACAGGAAATAAAAGGTCAGCCAGGGAAGAGAGTGACTCAGTGCTGTTGAACCTTCTGAACAATCTGAAGATCGGTCAGCCATCGAACGCTAATGGCGAAAACAGCGACAACAGGTATTTGCCATGATGACAAACTGAAAACTCTGACAAGAATTTAAACTGATATCCTTCAACAACAGGTAACTATATTGCTATTTGATATTATATCTCAGAAGTAAGCACTATTGCCAATGTGCCTCACGGTGCATTGACAGTACAAAAGGAAACTGTATATGTAATATGCCATAATAACCACCAAGGGCCCGTTTCCCGAAAGCAGAGTTACTAAACAAATTTAGATAGATAAGCAGAGTTAGTAAACTAAGTTAGCAACTGCGTTGGTTGCAACGCAATTGCTGATTGCCAACCAACTTATTTGCTAACTGGTTAGCACCTACGCTTTTGGGAAACGGATGGCAGTATAATAGCATAGTAGGCTATCTCTGCAGTGTTCACATTTATCCATGCAATTGGGTGGGCAAGGCTGGGGGGAAAAGTTTGAAGCCCAAAGGAAGGTAGTTGAAAGTGTGATGTTTGTGAAAGATTGTTGACTAATCTGAGGAAGATTGCCCTTTCTCTAAGCTCCTAACCACCTGTCTGGAAACTGCAGACTGACAGCAGGGAAAGTGAAAAGGCTTTACAATCCCTCTCTCTCCGTCTCACTCCTATACACACACACACACACACACACACACACACACACAAACACACACGCATGCACACTCACAGACAACTACATCCAGATGTTACACTATATAAGCTTTCTTTAGGGAAATCATGTCTGTCCTGTCAAGCTAATATCCTCAACTGAATAGCACGTCTAGTAGATAATCAATGATGTGTCACTCTGTGTAGAAGCATGTCAAGTTAAACACCTGTGCAACTTCTTGGTTTTAACAAGCCACATATCCACAGTCACACAGGCAGTCTTTCCTGGTCTGTAGTCTCTTTGAAGAGTGCATACAAGACAGACTTCCCATACTGGAGGTATGGGAGTGTGATTGCAATCAGCGCTAATTCAGAGGATTTGCTTTTGAAGGGATTGCTTGTCATCTGGGGCAGCATCAGCAAACTGCATCACTCTGGATACCAGTCAACATCTGTGATGAAAATTAAGGCATTTCTTTTTCTTTTCTCTCTCTCTTTCTCTCTCTCGCTCTCTCTCTCTCTCTCTCTCTCTCAGACACACACGCACACACACACAAACACACAGAGTTGATTTATCCCATTTAATGATTGCATTCTGAGGATATTTAATCAAGATGCATTCTCTGCTGGAAGGATAAATCTATAGAACACTTGAGGGAGGGCTGGTTAAGAATGTCACGCAAAGTCAGACACAAGTGGATGTTTTCCTTTCTGCTCCCTACAATGAGGTATTCCCTCCTTTATTTTCAAATGCTCTCTCTCTCTCACACACACACACACACACACTCACACAGAGAGGACTCTTTTGTGATTACAGGAGGGATGCTGTGAGTGTATTGTGTTGGCTGTGAGGAGTCAAATTTCAACAAGCTTCTGAGGCCGGCCTCCAAAAAAAAAAAAAAACACAAAGCACAAAGACAATGCCGAATTCCCAGCTGACGGGGTGCTACATTAAAAATTAAAGACGTGTCATCCTTTGCCCGCTTCAGAGAGCAGTGAAAAAACACAGAGGCTCAGCGAATGGGCAGGGTGGAGCTGGGTGGAGGTTTTCTTTTTTAAAAAAAAGCAGGTGTTTCCTTGAGGAAATACCAGGCTTGAAAGAATGTGAAATTCTGTACGCTGCAAGGGAGCTACATTGCTAGGGAGAGCCCTGCTGTTGGTTTGTGGCCAATTCCTGTCAGCTCTCTCTCTTTCTTTCTCGCTCTCCCTCTTTCTTTCTCTCTCTCTCTTTCTCGCTCACACACTCTCTCTCTTTCTCCTCTTATATCTCTTTCCCACTTTCTCCATCCCTCCCTCTCCCTCTCTCCCCTGCTCTAGTATTCTACTCACTATTTTCCCTCTCCCTTTCAAGCGATTTCAGCCTATTTCACCAGCTAAAGCCCTTATTCTCCGTGTTCATTCTGAACACTGATGCTGATTTTCCATGCTCAATGCCGTGTATGCACAAAAGCTGCAGAGTGGCAGCATCCTCCTTGGGCAGCACCCTTAGTGGGTGATGTGTGGCTCGTCTCTAGAGGAAAACCACTGATGCATTTGCCATTTTGGCTACCTGCTGACAAGCCCCTGGTAATTGCGGGAGAGAGATGTGGGATTGAGGATACTCGGCCAATTACCTGCCGTGGCTGGGGTAATAGATGCCGGCCACTGGACGTATAGGGGCACTCAGGCGTGAAATTCTATGTAAACAGCTTTATAAATCATAATTTAAGAGCCTCCTCGGTGCCTTCACAGGCATGGGGACAGATGAGGAGGGACAAGGGGGAGAGGGAAAGTGGGAGCTAGAGTGATGTATTGCACAGGACACACTCTTTAGACCACTATATACCATTATGGAGTCCACACACACACACACACACACACACACATATACACTCATGCACGAACACAGATATATATGCATGCACGCAGACATACACATACATATGCACATACACACACACACACACTCACATGCAGACACACGTACACACACACACACATACACACACACACACACACACAAACAAACACACACAAACACAAATACACACACGCACACATACAAACATACACATGCATGCACACTCACACTCACATACACCCACATACACACACACACACACACACACACACACACATGAACAAACAATACGGTACAGCTTGAGAGGGGAGTTGAAATAGTTGTGAATGCTGTGGACATATACCACCTAATGTACAATTCTTTACTATTGATTATGCAGATGTGTGTCCATGAACATCTCTCTGGATTAACATACAAATTGATCAATTAAATAACAATTGATGCTGAAGGGAATGAGCACTGTACAGTTTCACACTTTCACACTCACTCACTTTCACACATTTTCACACTCACGCTCAATGCAATGCCTAATTATTTTCTCAAAACTTTTTCAAAACACTCTCACAACAACCATAGGCTATGGAAGCCAAACAGTGTTCTCTTTTTTGCATTGCTTTCAGACAAACCCATTCAGTCACCACTTCATTTGAAATTCGTGGATACTTCTCCTAGTCAATGTTCACCTCCAACAAAATTGTGTACACCTACAGCAGGCTTTACAGACATTTAGATACTCTTATCAAAACAGTTAACTGTGAAGTCAAAACCTAAAAGAAATAAAATTCAACAATATATTCAGTCAATCTACTTTCAACTCTGTTTACATATCTGCCCTATTTACTGTTTTGTAGGCCTATTTACATGTCTTACTTTTTGTAGTGGGACATTATATGAGAACATCAAGTAATGTAATACCCATGTAATGACCACTGACCTTTTTGCAGTGCAACATGCAGGAACAAGAGACAAGGTAACATGGTACACTAGTATACACATTGTATTTTCTGTTCCAAAATGTACTTCACCTACAGAAAACTATAAATTACAAAATATAGTAAAACTACTGAAATGACACACTGCCGTACTCCTAGACCACAGCATACAACTTGTAGAAAGTCTGGTGCATACCATTGGTAGATTTATAATAACTATTTTTTATAACAGTTTTATAACAGTCATCATTATAGCAGTATAGTCAAATCCAGTTGGACCACATGTAATGGTTACAGCTAGCTCTAGTCAACCTGTAGCATACCTTGATTCATTCACACCCACCAATATATCAGAAATTACGTCTTTGATCTCTTCAGCTAAAGCCTCAACATGCTTATTGGACCCTATCCCAACTGATCTTCTTAAGGCAGCTCTCCCTTTATTGGCGAGACGATTCTTAAAATTATAAATGACTCACTCATAGCTGGGCATGTCCCAAAATCTTTCAAGACATCTGTTATTAAACCATCAATTAAAAAACCAAACCTTGATCCTGATGTCCTTGCTAATTACAGACCCATATCTAACCTCCTATTTGTTTCAAAAATACTTGAAAAAATAGTGTCTAAGCAAATCTGTAGCTTCTTAAATGACAATAATATCCAGGAAACCTTCCAGTCAGGCTTTAGAATCATAGCACAGAATCAGCCCTAGTTAAAGTCTTCAATGACCTCCTTATCGCATCTGGTAATGGATATATATCAATATTAATCCTATTGGATCTTAGTGCTGCCTTTGACACTATTGACCATGGTATCCTACTACACAGGCTTGAACACATGATAGGCATCAAAGACACTGCATTAGCCTGGTTCAAATCATACCTCTCTGGTCGCTACCAGTTTGTACACGCTCATAATGAGTCATCAACCCATACCAAAGTAAAGTTTGGTGTACCCCAAGGCTCAGTGCTAGGTCCCCTGCTGTTCTCCCTGTACATGTTACCTTTAGGATCTGTTATAAGGAAACATGGTATTACTTTCCACTCCTATGCTGATGATACCCAGCTTTACCTCTCTATGAAGCCTAATGACTATATGCCAATGACTAAACTTGATGCATGTCTCCTAGACATCAAAACCTGGATGACTAATAATTTTCTTTGTTTAAATTCTGATAAAACTGAAGTTATGATGATTGGCCCTAAACAGCTGACCAACACTCTACCCCATCACCAAAACTTACTCAGTGGCCTGTCACTGTCATGTAACGCAAAAGTTAAAGACCTCGGGGTAATTATTGACCAGGACCTCTCTCTAAATAGTCATGTAAAACACATTTCAAAAACATCTTTTTTCCACCTACAAAATATTGCTAAGGTTAGAAAGTTCCTATCCTTTGAGGATACTGAAAAATTAATACACGCATTTATTACTTCCAGGCTCGATTATTGCAATGCTCTGTTCTCTGGGTATAGTAATACGAATCTACGATAGGAGGAAGAGCCTTTTGTTACCGTGCACCCCTCCTGTGGAATAATCTCCCCTCAATACCTTTAAGTCTAGACTTAAAACATTCCTCTTTACTGTTTCCCATAGTTAGGGATGTTGCATGGCAAATCATCACTTCTGGCCTGGCCTAATTCACTATCTTCCTCTGTACACAATTATCTTTGCTGAGTGTCATCCCTGCCTCATCCCAGCAGACTCCTCTCACCCTCCCCTCCTGAGTGGACTACAACCAACACTACGGGAGGCCCATGTCAGGACCGACTCCCCATCACAGAGGACCTTCCTGGACGCCGATGCTAGGCCCGACTCCCCTTCCTTGAGGCTTTGTGATTGACCCCCCCCTCACAATGGCGCTGTCAAATGGACCCTTACTGTTACCCCCATGACCCATCTCACTCCTTTGAGGTTGTCACTATGTCTGGCCGCTGCTACATTGTCTAGCCATAATTTCTGATAACCACCTATAGACTGACTACCATGTAATGTAAAAGTGGTATAATACTCTATTATGAACTATTATGAACTTTAGCTAAAACCATAGGCAACTTATAGTCTGTAATAGTTACTACTGATTGTAATTTTTCTGCATTACCCCTGGCAGTTGGGTTAGCCCCTTGAGTCGTGGATCTGCCCAAGGTTTCTTCCAAGATTAACTGAACATGAGGGAGTTTTTCCTTGCCCCTGTTGCTCTTAGGTGCTCCTTCTGTGAAGCGCCACGAGACAATACTATTGTAAAAGGCGCTGTATAAATAAAACTGAATTGAATTGAATTGAATATATATATACTGTATAAACTGTACGTAACATAACAGAGTTGATCTATGTCAAACTGTATGAGAAAAGCTGTATTCTATGTGTTTTGTTTCAAGTTGATGATAGAGTGACAGCATGTGCTATCGTTACAGCAGTATTAGTAATTTAGGGTGAAATATGAAGAGTTCTGAAAAGGTGGACATTGTATTAAGTGTGAAAATGATTGGCCTAAAATGTAATATTCAACCTACCCACAGTAAAAGTAGACAAATTTGCTAAATAACAACATTTAGGATGTAAACTGTAATCCTATGTGAAGAGACTAGACATCCAATATCATCCTTTGCAAGGTGAATATTCACTAGTCATCAATTAAGCATAAATTAGGTTGTTGGTTATCAATTTGTAATAAGTAAATATATTTTGTGGACAGAGGGTGTACGGAGACATCAAGCATTCAGACAGCTAAATAAGAGTGAGAACTGCGTGCTTTAAAACACAGAGAACAGTCAGAGGCAGCCTGTGTAGCACTTTAATTGTTCCCTCGCGTGAGGGCAATTTCAAATCGCTATTTTGTAGCAGTGAATTTGAGATAATTTTTAAGTTATTGCTGGAGGAATTGAAACTAATTAAGGCTCCCACCACAGCTTAATCATTTTAGTCCATTACCCAGGCCAAAGGAAGCATATCCTCCAGCCATTCCTCCAGGAGTTTAAAAAAGACCGGTTAAAAACACCTTTCACAACCTTAACGTGCAATACAGCCGATGGGATCAACAGTATCTGGCAAACGGGGGTAAGGGTGGTTGCTCTCAACCGTCACATGACAAACTGCCCAGTTCAATGCATCTTACGCAGACCTCTCACGCATCATTAAGAGCTGGACCCTCCAACCTCCTCCTCCCCAGGTCAGGCAGATCTGTGATGACGTGGGCGGGGGGTAGGGTTTGGGGTAGGGGGTGGGGATGGCAGTGATGATGTGGGTGGGGGTTAGGGTTTGGGCATGGCAGTGTCTGCAGGTGGCCATACTGAGATGTGGTTTGGAAAAGGTGAATAGGGACGGTCCTTTAAGGACAGGTGGGTCTGTAAGCCTCTGAGAACCAGACCAGTCAGAAACCTCCAGACCAAAGATCTGAGTATTTTTTCTAAGTCATGTGCATGCCATGTTGTGGAAGCTTAAGCATATCAGAACCAGAAAAAGTATGTATCTATTATGTATCTTATCTATCTATGTGCTATGGTGCTGTTTTATTGGGACTGCCTGTGTTAGTAGCCATGTACTGTAATCCTCTTTCGCTTTCTTTGTTCTCAGTCTAACCCTGAAATCAATCGGGGAGCCGGCATTAGCACGCAGTGTAAGTACAAGGAAGCACTGACACATGAGGGGTTGGGAGGGGGTTTGGTTGCTATTGGCAGGAAACAATGCTATTCGATTAGCCATCCTGGAATGCATTAGTCATTTGTTTAGCGGCCACATCCGCCGAGTTGTTGTTAACTTCCATTACAATAGGGATGGTGAGGGTTTTTTTCTGTAGCACAGCAGTACAGGCCCCATGGGAGCATTATCAAATTCAACACAACACAGAAAATACATTAGTTTAGTTAGTAGTGGTTTTTAGTTATACATGAAGCCCACAAACTAATTAAAGGGAAGCAATTATGATATGTGCAACACATTAAAAGAAAAAAAAAAACTATTATCAGGCCTTGCACTGGTACTGCTTAGCTGCCAACAGTATTATCATTTTTTTTCCTTTTTTGTCTCCATTAGTGAATTTAGAACTGCGATTCTGTGATGCGCGTGGTAATGACCTTTGCCTAACCTTGACGGACGATTGGGCTGAAGTGTGTCGTGAGACTGGGAGTTTGGGTGGCTTCTAATTCAAGGGTCATTATAAGGACTGGGAGAAATCGCAGTGACTGATTTGTCATTTCCCAAATAAGCAGAAGTAAGCCCTGTGTCTGCTAGAGCAAAATTACTGCCGCACAATGGTATTATTGCAGAGGAAGCCTGTTAACACAGCACTCAATTATAGCAAAAAGGCCAGCCACCACTGAACCCAAAAAGAACCCATTAGCTCTGCTCATTTACAATGTTATATCTGTGGCCTTGCTGCTGGGGAGAGAGCATATTTCTGCCCGGCTACAGCTGATAACTATTGTTCTCCGTGATAAATAAATCTGCTGCTCATTGAATAATGGTTATTGTAAAGGCTGTGTGTGTGTGTGTGTGTGTGTGTGTGTGTGCATGTGCGTGCGTGTGTGTGTGTCTATGTGTGTGTGTAGGTTATCTGTAGAGGGAACAGCTAACCCCTGTAACAAACGGCACACAGATTTGAACAGCTCAGTACCAATGCTAGTCCAAACTCAGGGTTTACTCCTTCACGTCACATCAGAGAAAGAAAAGAATAGCATACTATAGGCACAGTATGGTACAGGATAAAGTTAAATCAGCCCAGGGTTTAAGGGACAGCTATACATATAAATGTGTAAGTGCAGCTAAATGCATTTTGTGAACACCCAGGTTTAAAAATAAAGGCATGCGCTGTAGTCTCCACTCTATGACTACTCTGGTGTGTGTTTTCAGGTGTAAGACGTGGAAATTGCGGCCTGTTCCAGGGAGCCAGCGTGGCGTGCTTCACACACACTGACTCATGTGTGGGAGATTCTACTCTCTCGGCTGCCCTCTTACTCTCCACTCATTATCATTCCAGACAAACACACCAGTCACAGATTTATCAATGAAGCACACTCCGTCGACATGCGTGCACATACACACGCAAAAAAACACACACACACACACATGCAAAACACACACACAGACACACAAAATACACACACACACATACAAAATACGCACACAGACACACAAAACACACACACACACACACACACAGAGGCACAGACACACACTGTCTCACACACACAAAACACACACACACAGATGGAGAGAAGAAAAAAAAGAGAGAGAGAAGGAGAGAGGGAGAGAGAGTATGAGTACACCTGCCATATGTGTCACAACAGAACTGATTTCTCATGGAATGTACAGCAGTGTTTTTTTTTTGTCTCTCTGAGTCACCAACTGTGTGAGCAATTACATTTCCCTTTCACCTTGACTACAAGAATGTCTTGAGAATGCTGGACTGACAGACTTAATGGCTCTCAGGGTGTGGAAACTCCACTAAACTAACACTCTGGCACCGCCGGGCATATCCGGCTTGGGGGACTTCGCCTCATTAGAAACATGACGGCAGAAATTCCTGTGTAACTTGGCTCGTCCAATGAGCACATCTGTCAGGACCGAAGGGGAACGAAGTCTTGGGCAACACATGTCTAACCACACACACATGCACACACACACACACACATGCACACACATGCACACACACACACACACACACATGCACAAACACACACATACACACACGGACGCACACACACACACACACACATGCACAGACACACACATACACACACACGGACGCACACACGGACGCACACACACACACACACACACACATGCAAAGTCACATACATATACACACACACGGATGCACACATACACACACTTACACCCACACACACACACACACACACACACACACTTTCGCTCTTTGCTGACTGTCTCTGTAATAGTGGTTCCAGCTTGTGTTTTATTGAGTCCTTCCATCCTTTGCCATCCTCACAAGCATGACAAAGGAAGGCAAATATAACACTGCAAAGATGAGAGAAGAAGAAAAGGAAAAGGTCCTCATGGTTGGCAGCTAGTACTGAAATAGGCCAACCTGTGCTCCCAATGTATTTATGCATTTAGCAGACGCTTTTATCCAAAATGACTTACATTTTTTTCAATTATCCAGGGCCAGTCTCCCCTAGAGCAACTTAGGGTTAAGTGCCTTGCTCAGGGGCACAACAGTGACAGTTCGGATTTGAACCCACAACCTTTTCAGGCTACTAGCACGCTAGCCAGATTCCTTAACCGCTACACTACCACCGCCCCCATCTCGACCATGGCAACAGTGTTCATCGGAGTGAATCAACCCGTAGCCCTGTTGTTTCACATTGCCGAGTGCTCTCAGTAGGTATGAGAATTAGAGAATTTGGTGCAACGTAGACCAAGTAGAGAAACGGTAGCCAACGCAAGGAAGTTTTATTTTCTTGTGCCTTCATCTGTTAGTGCTGGCTGCCAGTTTGCAAATTTAGTCTACGTTTTACCAAATGCTCCGTTCTCCTATCGACAGCACTCGGCAGCCTCAAAAAACCGAGATATGGGCTCACTGACTCTGGATTTTTCCTTTAGAGAGCTTTAGAGTGACATTGATGATGACCACCCCTCAGAGTGCAGCTTCCTCTTCACTGAATGGACACTGGCTCCACTGGATGTGTGTGTGTGTGTGTGTGTGTGGATGTGTGTGTGTGTGTGTGTCTTTGTGTGTATGTGTGTGTGTCTGTGCGTGTGTGTGTGCCGTGTGTACATGTGTGTGTCTGTGTGTGTGTGTGTGTGTGTGTGTGTGTGCATGTACAATGGAACGGACTGGAGTATTTTATACAATCATACAGTTCAAAGTAGGTTTGCATTAAATTCAGAGAATCTGAAGTGTTTAGAGGTCTTACATATGCGCACACACACACATACACACACACACACACACACACACACACACACACACACACACAACACACATACACATCATTTCAGAGATGTTTGTCAGGGCAAGATGTTGTTTACCTCTTCCAAAGCAGGGTAGGTTAGAGGTGCCTCTACACTTGCGCAGGCTGGCCTCGGCAGAGATGGAGCAGGAGAGCGGATGCTCGCACTTCTTCCCGGTCCAGCCCTCGCGGCAGTCGCACCGCCCACAGTTACACTGACCATGACCTTCAGCCGCGCAGAGCAGGGGGGGGCGGAGAGGAGAGAAGAGGTGAAAGAGAGGAGGAGAGAGGAGCGGAGAGGGGAAAGAGGCGAGAAGGCAAACAGCAAGATTAAGGCTACTGAGGTCACAGACTGATCTGGCTTTAGTAAAGCTTTTTAAACACCACAAAGAACCTAACACCTGGGGGCATTTGATCCTCAATGACAGGCATGGGTATTCTGTGTGTGTATGTGCGTGTGTTTGTGTGTGCCTGTCTGTGTGCATGTGTGTGTGTGTGTGTGTGTGTGCGTTTGCGTATGTGGATGACTGACTGTCTGTTTGTGATCTTTTTTTTTTTAAAACATATCAGCCTCACCTCAGATGGCAATGTTTGTTCGCAAGAAATGTGCACCACATGTGGAACAAAATATCCTGAACTAAATAAAATCCTCCAGTATCAGACAAAGAGTTGGCCCATAGGCAGAGCCTTAATGGCCAGACTTCAGCTCTGTCTGTGTCAAGTAACCAGTAAGGTCAAAGCCAATCTTACTCTCTCACACACATTTCTTATCAAACACAAAACTGCATGTTTGTTGCAAATTTTATCGTTACATATGACATCTCTAGAGCAATAAACTGCGGTGGGTTTTGAAATTGTTTCCTGGGTTGAAAGTGACTGATTCGTGGCGAAATATGAGTTGCTTTTCCCTTTTATTAAAAACAGATGTAAAATGTTCTAATGTTTTTCATATGGGCTTGGGAGTTATTTCTCAGGAACTTTGTTTAAAGAAGGACGAAAAATATTGAGGAAACATATGGAAACATTATGATTTCCTATGCCTTCAGTTTTTAAACAAACACACACACATACACACACACAGAGGGGAAGATCAATTTCACTGGCTTATTTTATAAAACTGCCTACCAGAACACGAAAACAACACAGGCCATGTGGTATAGGCCTGTGCAATGTCTATTGCCCACTACAGACATCAACACTGAATTGAGTTGTGCTCTGATTGGTGACATCTGTGGTGCTGAACATGGCTATTAGTGAACTCCAACAAGACAGCAGTTGGGCCTGAAACGACTTTATCGAATCAGCGCTCAACTAACACGACTGAATCAGCAGCAGACAATGTGCTGAATATCCAACAAGAATGGGTTTGGCTACAACATATAGCACACACTCAATATGGTCACACAGTTGACAACGCATAACAGATAATGCTTCTTGATCAGAGGCACGCTGTAAATGTGAAAAACAGGCAAGAATGCTTTTAAGCCACATGCTAACATGGGAATGCTTACCTGAGCAGAAGTCGTCAGAGTATCTGTCATAGACGGCATGGCAGCTCCTCTCGTCGCACTCACACGTGTCGCCGTGGATATCTCCCCAGTCACCTGACGGGTCCACATCATAGCAGGTGCACTCTCCACACACACACGTACCTGCCAGCACGACACGTTCGCCAGATAAGACAGGAGTGTGAGAGACAATGGTGCTGTGTTCTGGATATGTTACTAAAACTGATTCAGACTAGACAGTTCAAAACACAGAAAGGCTAACAATGTGCTTATGGCTGTAAACTGTCAGTCTGACTATTTATGAAGCACTATTTTTGTGCTGGTTTTATCTTCTTTTGCTCTGAGCTAAATTTCTAAAATAAGACACAGTATGTGCTTTTCACACCTACCATCACCCTCTCTCTCTCTATCTATCTCTCTCTCTCTCTCTCACACACACACACACACACACACAGACAAACAAACACAAACACACTCAAATTCTAAAATAAAACACACACTTTTAACACCTCCCATCTTAAAAACTCATCCTTGTCTTCCACTCAGAGAATGACAAGACCTGCAGCATCTTTCGCTCTTTCGCTTGGAGGAAATACGCTTGGAGGAAAAGTCTGAGTCGAGTCCCTGTTCACCGTGGAGCGGTGGCTGCTATGCTATTTCGCGTGGTGACACTCCAGAGGCTGGATTAGGCAAGAGCACAGACACAGTCAGCTGAGCAGTGAAATAAGCGAAGGGACGCTGGAGGGTGGGGAGGGTACAGAGTCCCAGCGGGTCAGAGAGCACCTCTGCCAAAGGTTCCGGCTCTCTCCGTGGAGACGAGGGGATGGGGACAGAGGACAGGGACAGAGGACAGGCAGGACTGATGAGTAAGTGGCTCCCCCAGTCTCAAAGGTAATCTACAGGCCTGTGATGACCAGGGCAATGGAGAGAGAGAGATAGAGAAAGAGAGAAAAAAGAGAGAGAGAGAGATGGGGAAAGCCATCTTCCCTCTGATGTGTTTAAGCACCAGCTGAGCGTGGGCATTGCTGGACCACAGTCTATTTTATCTCTGATGAACAGAGAGAGAGAGAGAGAGAGAGAGAGAGAGAGAGAGCCCAAAGGGAAACTGGCCAGTTGGCAGTTGGTCCAACGGGACACTCAGTGAAAGGAACAGGATGCCACCAAATGTGTCAGATGGCTCAGAAGCAGTCTGAGCTGGAAACAGATTGCAGCCTGTCTCAGACACCGATATCTACTATCCAAAAGAGATCACTGAAGATCTGGATTGTGGATTCCTTAAGTCCCCCAAACCCACTCCACTTCAATTTCAAACTCTTAATCCAGTCGCCTAAATTTAGCTGGCCTTGAAACTAACCAATGCACTAGCCCCTAACACAGATAGATTATGCTCAGACAAGCACTGCTTACCAACCAATCAAATTGAACTAAATCCACTTTGGAGCACTAGAGCAATGAAACCAACATACAGCACAAAGAACAACACTCTCCGACTATGAAGAGACACAGACAGACACAGACATACAGCACAAAGAACAACACTCTTTGACTATGAAGAGACACAGACAGACACAGACATACAGCACAAAGAACAACACTCTCTGACTATGAAGAGACACAGACAGACACAGACAGATCTCCAGGCCTGTCTGAGTGACAGAGAGACACAGTCCACCCATGGAGTAAGGCAGATCACGGTTACCCAAAGAGCAAAGGGTAATGGTTGGACTGCAACTGTAGGACTGTATGACAGGATTGGAGTCATGTAGAGGTGCACTTCCGTCTAGACCATGGTAAAGATTTGCTACAAAGAGACTGATATCTTTACAACATGACTGCAACATTTGTAAAATATTTGATGAGGTTTGTTTTATTGCTTTTGCGTGATTCTGCTTTCTCTTTTGATGTTTTCTGTATTTCTGTACTGTTGCAACACTTTCTTCTTCAATGGTCATGCATGCCAATGAAGCATACTGAACTGAACAGAAATTGAACAGAGAGTGAGAAAGAGAGAAAGGTTGACTTTTCTATATCCACTCATTATGTCTGTTTTAACCTAAATCCAGAATATGTTTACAGGTTGAGAGCTGACAGCATTGTGTCATGGCTGCATATATTTTTTTTTAATAAGTGCTTTTCAAGGCGAGGGAGACCAAATGCTTAAAGTGAGGGTAAGGTAAGCCTGACTGACAGGCACAGTGGTATTTAGCCATACGACTGGGAACTGTCACTCAAACAACAAACATGCAATTGAACGATCGGGGAGAAGAAAATCATATAGAAAAGAAGATTCAAAGTGCTTTTAAGTGCTGCCAATTCTGGGTATGTATGGCAGGATGGGGCTGAGGAAAATAAAATAACTGGCCAGTCTAAAGCTTTCCCTCTTCTTGTGCCTCATAGGGCCCATAGTGTAGTTATTATGGGGCCCCCAAACCAACGCTGATGATGGACGTGTGCACTGCTGTCTGTCTGACTGCTCAACTGAGAGAGCAAACCAGACGTGCTCAGCACAGCAAGATCATGTCTTGGTTTGATACCCAGGGAATACTGGGTACACACATAGTAAAGGACATGCATAGCTCTCAGACTGACTAACAGCATCTGATGAATGATGTGTTTCACACAGACATGCAGAATGAAATAGTATATATGCACCTTTGATGCCTAAAATAAATACAAGGGAAACAGTTGTTGCCTCCTGGCATATGGACACATGTCTGTAGGTACACATATGACATGTCTGTAGGTACACATATGGACACATGTCTGTAGGTAACACATATGGACGGAGACACATGTCTGTAGGTAACACATCTGGACACATGTCTGTAGGTAACACATATGGACACGTGTCTGTAGTAACACATATGGACACGTGTCTGTAGGTAACACATATGGACACGTGTCTGTAGATAACACATATGGACACGTGTCTGTAGGTAACACATATGGACACGTGTCTGTAGATACACATATGGACACATGTCTGTAGGTGACACATATGGACATATGGACACATGTCTCTAGGTGACAAATTTGGACACACATCACAGTAGGTATCCTCAGATGCCATAAACTCTGACAGCAGGTTTTTAATGGAACAGCTAATCTATGAATGATCACACCATTTGTATGCCTCAGTTAATCGATTAGCTGTGTTTGTGTGTGTGTGTGTGTGTCTGTGTGTGTGTGTTACAAAAGTAAAACAACCAATAGTGCTATTTATCCATTTATATAAATAAACATGTGCTGTCTGTGGTTTCAAATTAAGGTTAAAACAGAATGATTTCTAAATTGTACTTTCACTGTGATGACATCTTATTTAGATTAGATTCAACTTTATTGTCATTACACATGTATAAATACAGGTAACGAAATGCAGTAATACAGGTAACGAAATGCAGTATATACAGTATTCTAATTGCTATGCATATTTACTAGTAATTTTAGTGTTGTTATTTAATAGGCATATCTCCTAAAGTGGGGAACAAAGTCAGCTTGAGAGGTACAGCACTCCTGTTTCTCTTAAGCATGGCACATAGTGCAATATGTTTCCTGTGCATGCAGGAGATGGAACTGTCAGAGCACATTTAAATTTGATAGTGTGTGTGCGTGTTTGTGTGTATGTGTGTGTGTGTGCGCGGCGCGTGTGTGTGTGTGTGTGTGTGTGTGTGTGTGTGAGAAAGAGAGAGCCAGAGCATGTGTATTTAGTGTTTGCGTAAGAGTGAGTGTAGGCGTTCACTAGTGTATGTGTATGAATACATTCTATGATGTGTTTGTGTGTACATTCTGTGTGTGTGTGTGTGTGTTTGTGTCAGGGACTAGAGCGGTGAAACCACTCTGAGATCCACTCCACAGGCTGTAAACACAGAGTAAATACCAGTGCTGTGTCAGACGTCTACAGGACTCAAACTGTGTGTCAACAACAAAAACATGAAGCAGCACACACACACACACACACACACACACACACACACACACACACACACACACCACACACACACACACACACACCACACACACACTAGAGACTTGTGAGCAGTGCAGAGCATCTTTGCATGTGCCGACTCTCTGCACCTCCCCATTTAGCTCTATAGTGGAGCCTCCAGCCTTCACAGCCTTGTGCAGCTCAAGGGCTCTAATGCTGTGGGGCTTCACACAAAGCCTCTGCTGCAGGCTCTGAGCTGGTCTGGACTGGACTCAGCTCTCTCCACACCCACTGAGGGACGCTCCAGCAGATGGGACATGCTGTCTGTCTGTCCCTCATCCTCATTCTTATTCTCTCCTTCCCTGTATCTCCCTGTGTCTCTCTCTTTCAGTCACTTCTCTCTCTCTCTGTCTGCATCTCTCTCTCTCTCTCTTACTCTCTTTCATATATACTTGTCAGTTAATTCCCTCAGCCTTCTGACCAGAGACTGGTCTGGAAGCTTGAGTTGTTTAGGCACCCAACACACGTGTCCTCAGGAAATCCCCCCTTTCAACCACCCAAACACCAACCTCTCTCTCTCTTTCTCTGTCTCTCTCTCTTGCTTCTCTCTCTCTCTCTCCTCCCTCTACTAGGTCAGTCTCTCCCAGCTGATGCTACCTGAAGAGCAAACAGCACTGGGGGCTCAATGGAATACTAATGCGGCTGTCTATGGTGGAGGGTGAGACTACCACCCACCCCCCACCACCCCCGTCCATACATGAGGATGTAGCCAAGTGAAATCATCCACACCATCTTGTGTACGCATTTGTGCACCCTGATATACTGCATGTGTGTGAGGGCAAATAGACCATGTTGCTATCGTCTTAGCAAACCTGGGGATATGTAGTTCCAAAACAGAGATATAATGCAGAATGGTGTGAATAGTGTATTTTTCACTACACACATATGATATTCATGAGGTATCACTGCTCACACAATTTGTATGCATGGTATGCATGTGTGTGTTGTGTTACAGCATGTGCAAGCATCAGTTAACAGATTTGCTACTTCTATGCGTGCGCGTGTGTGTGTTTATGTGTGTGTGTGTGTGTGTGTATGTTACACCATGTGTATGCATCACAGATTTGCTGTCTTTGTGTGTGTGTGTGTGTGTGTGTGTGTGTGTGTGTGTGTGTGTGTAAGGACTTGTGAGGAGAAGGGTGTGAGGCAGACCTCTGTTGCTGCAGATCTTGCCATCTGGTGATGTGCATCTCCGCTTGCTCTCCCACGGGCTGATGTCACACTGGAATTCACATTTGTCTCCATGCCAACCAGCCGCGCAGTAACAGTTTCCACAGTAACACTGTCCATGCCCTGCAAGCAGAATGTGTTTAGTGAGAGACAAGGAGAGAGAGGGAGAGAGAGAGAGAGAGAGAAGGAGAGAGAGAGAGAGGGAGGGAGGGATGGATGAGTTCAGTGGACTGCTTCATTGTTGGAGTTGTTTGCTGTCTTTTCCTAGCACTTAAAATGTCTAATCACCAGGCATAATATATGTACTGTTCTGTTTGCACATAGTGGGTTTGTTGTTTATGTTTGTGTACCTG
>PYXC01001443.1:3842500-3950000 GCA_015244755.2 Tenualosa ilisha | reverse complement strand
AAAGGTATACATTCCACCATATCTTCTGATTTCTCCCAGAAGAACAGTGTAGTGTGCTGGCCCCCCCCACCCCCCCACCGGGCCCCCATCTCTCACCCCCCCCCCCCCCCCCCCCCCCCCACCCCCCATCTCTCACCCTTGCTTACTGCATTCCAGCATAAAATGACAGCATATGCACATCTGCTGTCTAATTTTCCTTCTTCTGTAGTATTTTAGATTTTTTTGCGTAGGTGTAGATAGAAAGAGAAAATGCATTTTTTTTTTCATGGACTGGGCATTTGCAAGAATGACCTGATCATTATCCATAGTTTCTTTGGAGGAAAGGAGAACTCAGTGCATCTACAGTAATCAGTCAAACTGATCAAATGATACAGCACAAACATCTGTACAGTGCAATAATACACATGTAGTGTCTCAGAGCATTTACCATGGCTCTCCAGAGATGTGCTCAATCATGCCCTTGTCTAATTCATCATCGATATGTGAAGTCCCCTCCTGAAGACTCTTCATCAGTCTTAAAGAATCAGCCACTGGCTTTGCTCCCACTACACATCTCATTACTAGGCTGAGACTGACAGAAAAGATTTATGTTGCTTTTGGATCACCAAAGACAAGTCTTAAATGCGCATATCATAAATTGCATGTTGCAGCTCTATAACCCTAATGATTGCAATTCAGTTCACGGCTTGGCTGGCTTGGCTTGGATGTCAAAGTGTCACCCACAGAATCAATACAATTCTTCGCTCCCCCTGTAATGAAGCCTTTGATACATTTTTAATAAAGGGATTTAGAAATGCTTTGTTTTATGGATTACGGACAAAATATTTAATTGATCTATGGTTATCATCATCTTTTATTAGAAGAGACCCTCTAAAAACATAGCATTAATAATTTAACATCACTTTTACATTTATGCATTTAGCAGACGCTTTTATCCAAAGCAACTTACAAATGAGGATAACATTCAAGCTGCAACACAATGAAAGGAACTAACAAAGAGTGCATATTGCTAACATAAAAGCTGCACTATTTTAAGTAGAAAGTGTAATAGTGTAATAAAAAAGTGCAGTATAAAAGAGAAATTAAGTATAAGATGTGAAGTGCATTCTCAAAATTTAGGCCAGGAGGTATTCTTGGAAGATTTAAGGACACCAAAAAAATTAATACTATCTATGGCTTAGTCAAGCAGAAGTTTCTTTGTCAAATTTGCAGGCCCAGGATTATGACTTGACAGATCCATGTGCTGTAGATCTCTCAAGCCCTGGAATGAAGCATTTGTTAATCTTAAAACACGCCCTAAAACATGCAATGCTAAGAAAGCTACAGGTTACCTGTGACCTCCACAGGCAAATGCTTCAAAGGGCAAACAAAGGCCTATTGCTCAAATACGTCAAGCATGATGTAAAGCACTGCCTAAGAGGGAAACGCTGCTGGAGAGGGAAAAATAACCTTCAACTAAACCACAGGAAATGATGTCTGTGTGTTTATCCTGGACATGCCAGCTAATGATTTCATGTATTTCATGTTCCCCCAGTGCTCTGGGATGTTGACAAAACATGCCTTCTAACACATTTCAGCCTGCTTGATTTCCATATCCTCTCTGTGATACTCTAGTGCATGAGAGAACTCCTCCATATTTAGCAAAGCACCCAACCCACATTGTACTGGAGTATAATCCTGTGCAGTTGTTCCAGTCTATCTCTCTCTCTCCAACCCACTCTATCCCCCTCTTTTTTTTCTCTTCTCCCTCCCTCTCTCTCTGTCCCCATCTCTCTTTCTCTCCTTCTTCATCCCTCTTCTCTCTCCCCTCTCTCTCTCTCTCTCTCTCTCTCCACAGCTGCCCTGGAGTGTACTCATAATAACTATCTGATGCCAGGTGCTGATCTGACACGCAGAGACAATCACTGGGACGAGTTAATTGGGCCCTCTCTCTGTCCCCCTCCAGAGGCAGAGAGAGTGAGGGGGCCCTGCTGCTGTCTGTCGCCTCTCCCTCTGCCTCTGCCCGCCTGCCCACCCATCTACCTCCCTCTGCCTAGAGCCTCAAAGTCTCTAATCTGTACACCAGCTCCAGGCTGTCTGTACAGTGTCTGTCAAAGGCCATCTCACTCTACATCTTTTCCTCTCTCTCTGAATCTCTCTCTCTCTCTCTCTCTCTCTCTCAAATTCAAATTCAAATTCAAATATGCTTTATTGGCATGACAGTTCACATGTTGTATTGCCAAAGCTTTTACAGGAATAATAGAAAAGGCATACATACAAAGAAAACAAAAGCAAACAAGAAACATACTTTGTGTGTAAGTACAGTACATTGTGCTCTCTCTGTCTCTCTCCCTCTATACCTAATGTTAATTTTAACTCACACTGATAAGTGTCACTAAAAACGCAATTTTATCTCTTGAAGAAAAATTCCAAAACATACTCATCTTTCTTTCCCTGACCAAAGGATGATGTCCTTTTTGCATTTCTCTAAAGGTACACTAAGTGTTATTTATTTAAGTGTATTTAAGTGTATTAAGTTTAAGTGTATTTCAAGGCTCTTCATTTCAATCCACCAAATAACACATTAAAACAACCAAAATAAATTCTGAATTCTGCTGCATATAACACCAGCTTTATAAAATTGCTTAAGTTTTTCTACTGATTGTATTCTTTTCATGGTTTACTGAGGTTATTAAATACATGCTTGTCCCAGACAACCTCTCAGAAATACCTTTGTTTTATGAATGAGCAAGGCCACCTTCACCACACAGCAGAACAGATACTTCATGTGATGCTGCTTAGAGATTCTCCAATGGATTAGATTAGATTAGATTAGATTCAACTTTATTGTCATTACACATGTATAAATACAGGTAACGAAATGCAGTTTGGCATCTAATCAGATGCGAGCAGCTGAAAATATTGATATTTTTAAACATAAATTTTAGTTTTACCGTTTTTAGCCTAGTATTCAGAACTACTTGTATTATCATGATTTATCATCATTTTATTGTTTTGAATTTGTTTTAACAATTAACATTACCATAATCAATGTATTCTATATATTTCACGTTTGAATCTTGCCTATATTTTGACCGTCTTTTATTGAGGTCCTATTCATTGTAGTGCATCACTCTCTATAACTTGTAGAGCATTGTGGTCTCTAAATTTGATTCCAAGGTTCAAGACCACTTTCTTCACCTCCAGGGAAATTTGCCTTAGTCATAAAGGCATTACAATTATACCAGACATAAAGTGCTTAGCACAGACTACTGCAGACACAAGGGCCTTCATGTGCATGCAAGACAGTGCCTCCTGTCACACCTATTCTATTCTGTGCAAGGGATAAAAATAACTACATGGGCATAGTTTCCTCTTTAATTTTACAATTTAATAATTTAATTGGAACCTGAACCATCTACCTGATAGGGAGAATTTTGCATTTTGAGCTCTGGAAAACAGGTCAGCAATATTTTTCCTTGCCTTCACACACACACACACACAAACGCACATTTAGAGAGAGGGAGCCCCATCTTTTTTTCACTGATGTTTCACTGCAAACTGTTTATCGTAGTAAATATAGTAATTTTAACTATGTTTTTAAACCAAGCTTCTAAAATAATCTATAATAAAATCAGCACTCTGTCCACTGCTTGCACAGTGAACTCATATCTGGAAAAAAAAAAGACAAAATAATGAAAAAAGTCCTGGGATGACTTCTCGACCAATCATTTATTGGGCTAAGTGGAGATTGGGAAAAAACACACGCAGGGCCTCAGGGCCACATGTGTTGAAGACCACATGGTGATGTATGGATTAACAGGTCTCTATGAGAGCTTACTGAGACAGCAGTCTGGCACAGTGCACAGGCTTTTCTTGTTCTCTCTGATTTATCCTTTGCTACCAAGGGTCATCCTCCCACCTGACTGTCTCTGCGGGTGTTTGATGAGAAGTGGTACGTGAGACAGCAAAATCACCAGCCGCCACGGCCCGATGAATCACACTAAACAGCTGGGAAACAAATGAATAGGTGGTGTCTTCTTGTTTAGATGCGCCGCTGATAGTGGAACGGTTGAGTCATTTCCTGTTCCTAATTTAGAGGTTGGATCGTGATTCACGTCGCGGCTTTTTATTTCTGTCTGAGCTTATTAATGCACTTATAAGTTTATTTTTGAGGCAAGTGTGTCATGTGGTTATTATAAACACCATCAAAGATATCGATGATGACAAGTCCATAAACATAATCCCTTAATAGAGTGGCTCCACAGTGGTGGCATTAATGCCTGCTCTTTATAGCCAGGGATGGGCCCCCTAACACCGCTCACTACTATAAAACTAGAGCTGCACTCCACTAGGACGGACATCTACGATTAGTTATTAAGATATCTATCTGAGGCTATTATCCATCACAGGGAACCAGTACGGAGTGGGAGAACCAGTTTATGGGGAACCAGTTAGAAATGAGAGAACCAGTTTATGGAGAACCACTAGGGAATGGGCAAACCAATCCAGTAGTACTTGCAGGTACATGCAGATGCGCGCCTGGCTGTGTTATGCCAACTTCATCTAATATAAATGTTCTGACTGTCATGTTGTGGGACAAGCACACTGCTGTTTGACCTGCAATACATTCTGTAAGGCAGATAAAAAAAAATAATCAAGTTTATATTGTTGTTACTGACAAATCTACAGTTGCACCACTTCTAAAAAATTCAGCCAAAATGAGCAAACCTGTGGGTAAACGACAGTGCTGAAGAAGCGACAAACATTGAAACAGTATTTGGCATGTGAGTCGGTGTAATACTTATCCATTTTAAATTCTAATGCCTTGGACATTTTTTTTCACACTGTGAAAATGTTTAAGAATGGCCTACACTGGATTCAGTATGGGTTAATAATTAATGCAATGGCCTTATGCGTTCGGTCAGAAATTCAATCTAGATCTTATCATGTCCAGCTAAACAGCATCAAACGATTCCTAAATCTCTGTGCATTTAATTCGGAGAATGGTTACAGACTTCAAAAGTGCCAATTACACATCAATGCAGGTCTTCTGTTAGCCTGTGCTGTAGAATAGATTGATCTGATTATCTACCAACACATAAAGATCACTGACTTACAATACATTCCTTAAACTGCCAAGATTAACGACTGTTGGCATATTCTATTATAGCTTTATTGCAAATTAGGTTGTGACGTTGTGAATATCAATCAGAAAGCTGAAAAATCTTCTGCAATAAACTAGCCACGTCTCAGATTATCTCTAATGACCAAGACAGGGAGGGTGGATTGGCCATGAGGTCATTTGTGGACTGGTGTTAAGAATTTATGTTCTTCATGATGACATTTCTTTTTCCATTTTGGAGGGGTTTGTTTAGCCAGCCAGTGCTATATATAAATATATGTCTAAAACAAGGCTGATTTCAATAGGCAATTATCCTCCCTTGTTATTCTCTTATTTAGTGATGTCAGGCGTGAAATGATTGTGCGGCGGGCCAGGTTCTGCATGAGTGAAGAGGGAGACACCTGTCTGGGGTAATAACTCTCTCTCTCTCGCTCTCTGTGCCACGCTCACCGCCAGGGCCGTGGGTGGAGGTGGTGGATAGTGGATGTGGAGGCGGAGAGGGCCAGAGAAAAGTAGAGAGAGAAGGAGGAGGAGGAGGAGGAGGAGGCTAAGACAAACCTTCACTCTCCGCCAAACTGCTCTCTGTGCTAAATTAGACTCACAGTTGCACCCACAATAAGAGAGAAGAGGGCTGCGTATTTAAATACACATAGGCTGGAAAGAAAGCGTCAGAGGCTAAGCTAAAGGAGAGTGTTAGGTTTGCTGGTGCAAGATGATCCGGATCTTCCACACAGGCTATGGAACGTATTGTGCGCCACGGACCAAACTGGGCAAATGTCTCCCTCGGTTTAATGGCGGGGGACATTTAGGGTCCATTTAGGGTCCTCTGTAAGGTCCAAACCATATTTTAGACTCGGCCGTTAAGGAGGCATTTATACCGCCCACAGCGATGCAGTAATAGGATTTATTGGTGGTTTCTTTAGCCCCCTGCAGAAAAAGACATTGCCAACCCAGAATGAGCACTCCAGTCTCTCTCCATGCATATCGGGTTTCAGAGCAAAAAGCAATTTATTGAGCCACTGTTAGCTCACTCCTGAACTGCATGTGGTTTGAGCCTCTAGAGATTGCAGCCCTGGAGGAATTTGATTTGTCAGTGTATGGATGGAACCCTTGTTCCTTTTACATATATAAGATGCTCGGCAAAACCACAACTGCAGCCCAATCCAATAAGTCAGTGTTTGCACACAACCCATATATCAACCTGGCCCATGGGAGCACTATACACCTCACCAGATCTAACCAGACAGATCCATAAATTTTTTTATAACAAACACTTTGTGTTTTCCGGGCATGGGAACTACTCATTCAACTAAGTGGCTCCGTAAACTGAACTAATGAACTTCAGGGGAATCTGAAAGTTACTCTGGAACAGAACTGGATTTGATTCAGAATAAGATGCTATTTGTGACCTTGTGTTTTACCTGGATATGACTTTATAGTCTGAACACTGATCTGACAGTCTTTCTCTTTCAAAACAGCCTGCACTTAAAGTAAGTGAGTCTAAGGTAGCCAGATCTTCTGTCTGTACTGTAAAATTAGATGGGGCAAATGCAATTGCAAAGACAATAGAAACAGACGATAGAGACAACAACAACAGTCTGTGTGAGTGAGTATGAGACAGGAGACAGAATGAGAGACAGAGAGAGTGAGAGACAGAGAGAGAGAGACAGAGAGAGAGTGTGTGAGAGAGGGGGAGAGAGAGAGAGAGAGACAAGCCCAAAGGGAGACTGGCCAGTTGGCAGTTGGTCCAACAGACCACTTAGTGAAAGGAACAGGATGCCACCAAATGTGTCTGATAGTTCAGAAGCAGGCTGAGCTGGAAACATGGCAGCCAAGAAGCAGGCGGTGCATGTTGACCACTCTGTTTTAACCCAGCATCTGCAAGGATTTACATTACATTTACATTTATGCATTTAGCAGACGCCTTTATCCAAAGCGACTTACATTTGTCAACTATCAGTTACACCAGGGCCAGTCTCCCCTACAGCAACTTAGGGTTAAGCATCTTGCTCAAGGGCACAATTTGAACCCAAAACTCGCAGCACACACACTCACACTGAACTGGGGAGGGATATGTGCTAGCCGATCAGCTTAAAGCCTAAAGTTCAAAAGCCCTTGATTCAGATTTAGTATTATCAGACCGAGAGTAAGTTTAACCCCCCTTAATAATGAAACCACTGGCATATGCTCCCTGAAGTTGCACTACACATGACATGCACTCTTAAAATGAATCTCTCTTTTCTAACATCAGATATAAAAGTCTATCCCGATGACACATGCACACACACACACACACACACACACACACACACACACACACACACACACACACACAATCTTCATCAGTCTTAATCAGAAAAAAAAACTCTGCCCACATTGCAACTCTTTCTGAAAGAAGAGATATAAACCATATGAATGACAAACCCTAGCTTTGCCTTTGCTGTCATCATGAAGACAGATGATTGTGATAAAAACTCTCTCTGTGAGACACTGGGGACACTGGTGGAGGTGTGAGTCACTGTCAGTGTGTGTGCTTCCCTGCTACATCTTAACTTTGGCACTGTGGCACTGCAGCAGTAACTGTAGCAGTGTGTGGGCCTGGAGATGTGCTCCTCTGAAGATTGGGCTGGAGACCAGTAGCACTCCAGACCTGAGCCGTCTCTCAGAGAGCCAGTGAGTGTCACTGCACTGGGGGCCCTCACATCTCTCAGCTCACAGCCAGAGGGAAGACAAGACGAGATGCAAGACACATGCACACACACAGAACCACACACTTGCCACATATCCACACACGTGCACACACAAATGCCACACATCAACACACACACACACACACACACACGCACGCACGCAGGCCACATATACACATAAAAACACACACACACACACACACGCAGGCCACACATACACACACACACACAAATAAATAACACATGCACACATACACACACATTCGGCAGTGAAGAGTAAAGAGTGAAGGAAATAGCAAGAACAGTGAATGAGATTCAGAGATACTGGCTGATGGAAAGGAAGTTTAGGAGCAGCAAAAACAGAGGAAAAAAGAGAGAGAATATCCATGTGTGTGAGCTGAGCTGGGAGAGTGAGAAAAAGAAGTGAGGAGGGGAAAGAGTGGCGTGGGATGGAGGAGAGAGTGAGAGAACAGAAAAGAGGAACAAAGAATGAAAACTTGTGGTCCATTTAAAAATCCTGAGAGGAGGGGAGAGAGAGAGAGAGAGAGAGAGAGAGAGAGATCACAAAGGGGCGGGGGTTTGGGCTTGGGTTTGGGTGGGGGTGGGGGTGGGGTTGGGGGGACTTGCCACGTCTCTGCACAAGCAGTGAGACTGAAAACAGAAGTCCTGAGAGAGGAAGAACAGACTTCGCATGTTAGAGAGGTTATGGGCAATTACTCCACTGGGTAGTGCGATCACATGGCCCCAACTCTGCCACATGCTCTGTGTTTTAATAGTTTTCAGTCTCTTCTGAAACTTTCTGAAACTTCTGTTAGCAAAACACTTTTATACAAGCATTTGTACAAACAACACATTAACAAAGCATGCAGTTACATTTTACAGTTAAAGACACAACACTATGTTGGGGTGAAAATTATTCTCTTGACATATATATATTATATTATTATTTTATTTTATTTATTTTTCAAAATTGCAGAAAATGAAAAAGGTAGTGACTAAGAGAGTAACACTGCATGCTCTAGGAAGCGCTTTAATTGAAGGGGGTAGGGGAGATGAGCTAAATTCCAGGTGATGTACACACAGCTGGCGGACAGATGCATTCCTAATCTGTCACCATTCTGGAGAGATAGAGAAAGAAGAGAGAGAGAGAGAGAGAGAGAGAGAGAGAGAGAGAAAGAGAGAGAGAGAGCTCCCTCAAATGGTCTTTTTTAAAATGCTAGTTAAGCCTGAACCCAAGCCCTGAGAAAGAACCATGTGTAACACTTTGATTTCTGGGAAACCCAAGTGTTACGTGAAGCATAACAGAGTAGACCAGCTGCAGCTACAGAAGAACAGGGGTGTCAGAAGTATGCACACTGCACAGTACCTGGGTGTGGACAACCTGCTTCAGTTCAAAGGCAGGAATATGTGATGTAAGACAGAACAAAAGTACATCCAAATACTTAAACTGACTTCATACAATCATACTTGTTTTATTCCAGGAACTTGCTGCGGGTCATTGTGTTTGCAGTTAGTACTTTTCCATCACTGAAGACTATTGCACTTACTGAAAGCATATGTGTGTGCAACGGGTTAGAAAAGGCTAAATACATCACAGTTCATTACTGCCAACTGTGCTTAATGTACCTATTTGTGAGGCAAGAAGTTTAGACAAGGGATCCACAATGGCTCTTTCAGTTAACTGTACTGACATCTCTGACGTAGGTACTCTAGGGAGCAACACCTTTAAGGCCCCCCAGAGATATCAAGGCTGACAGTTATTTTTCACCTCACACATTGAGGATGGCTATTCTACGCACTGCTGCAAAGTCTGACAAATGTTACATCCCTCACAGGAGTTTTTTAACTCAAGAAATAAACTACTGCTGCAAAGTCCTCACAATATTTATGGTGCTGTAATTAATTTAAGCAAAACAAAGGTTTGCTGTGTTAAAATGAGAGCAAAATGTTCTGGAGAAAAGCACTGAGATTATCCCTTTAAGACCCGTTCTAAAGTCAAAATACCTTTACCAATATACCAAAGGCAATTCTGGATGCAATAATGTAGCCTTTCATTTAGCTGATGCTAAAAATCAGCGGTGCTTTGTATGTACACAGCTCTGATGAATAGTCTCCACAACGAGACACGACATGGAACCTGTCTTGTGTGAGCCAAACATATGTTTTCAGAAGAGGCAGAAGTGGTGTGGATGTGTACTCCCCTGCCAGGGTAGGATCAAAGCCTGCTGGCTGAACAGAGAGGGGAAAGGTTTGGACGGCCTGTGGAAGGATTTTAGAACAGTGGATGTTGTTCACACATCCATATAGGCTACACACACACACACACACACACACACACGAACACACACACACACACGTATACACGTACACACGTATACACACAAACAGATAGATCTAGTTTCTACCAGAGAACATTTAGAAATGCTCTCTCTCCTTTGTCATGTTAAATTGCCACACAAAAGCACGGCAGATATGCTAAGGCTGAGATAATTGCACGTGAGACGTGCACATGATGGCATAACACATGTTGCAAGTACCCACATTGCGCAGATAACAAAGGCAATAGCATCTAATTCTTCTTTTAACATGTCAACGTGAGCCAAATTGCCTACTTTGCCTCCAACGAACTAATGGTTACCATCTGGCAGCAAGAAATGATGAGCAGTGGTTTCCTTTGAATAGGTACTAAATAGCCTTGACGATTTCTGGGGAAAAAGGGGGAAAAACAGAGAGAAAATGTGTGTGTGTGGGGGGAGTCTGACTCCAGATGTGTCCACCATTCACAGCTGATGGAGATGAGAGTAAAAGTAGGAAGCAGCAAAAAATGCACACACACACACACACACACACACACACACACACACATCTCTCTCTCCCACACACACACACACACTCACACACAAACATAGAGGTCCCTCTAAAGCTAATGAGCTTTTCACAGGCATCACAACCTGTCTTTGCGAATACATCACTTCCCATGAGCATCCACATCTAGTGTCCAATACTGACATCATAGAGAGAAAATAAATAAATAAAGACATAGAACACTACAGGTGGAACCAAATGAATGGAGTCGGGGGGGAACCGGAATGAAAACAGTGAAATAGCTACGTCAAACCTGTCAGCCTGTGTTCGTCATGTCTGTCGGCAGACCCATCGTGAGACTGAAGCTAAAGGACGGTCATGCCTTCATATGTGATTTGGTCACGTCCGGGGATGCTTAGAGGTGTTAAAAGGCCTGGTTTGGATGGCTATAGGGTGTGAAACACAGTGCCAAAAGGGATCCAGATCAGCCTCATGCCTTGTGCCTCTTTAATCCTTATAGCCAATGATGTAAAAGAAATGCCCACCTTGTATTAAATAAAAAAGCCCACCTATAGTAGGTTATATCTCAACAAATGTGTGAAATGAGCACCGACTGTAATATTCCATTGAGTCATTGTTACTAAATCCATTCGGATAACATCTGCTTCTACCTCTATAAATATATATACCATATATTTTATTCCAAATTTCATATTTTTTGCCAACTCTTCATTTTGAGTAATATTTTGTTTTGATAACACACAGGATCAGAATGGATATCAATATTATTGTGCGTTCCAAACGTCTTCTGTATACTAATGTACTTCCCATCCCAGCTAGAAGGTCAGGAATTCAACCTGTTTTTCATTACCATGCTTCAGTGACTGTGGCTGTCCAGCAAGCATTGACTGACTAACTGCGGATGTCGTCAGCAGTTCAGGTGGACCCTGAAGGGTGGGCGTCCCCGAGGGATTCAAAGGGACGCATCCGAGCCTAAGAGAGGTGTGCATTCATGCTCATAGAAACCAAATGGATTTCTCCGGGCCCTCCATTCTTTGAGGACCAGGTTCAAAGCCTCGCTGTCCTACCGAACCAAGCATGATTGCAACATTAGAGGGAAAGGGAGAGAAGGATAGAGATAGAGAGAGAGAGAGAGAGAGAGAGAGAGAGAGAGAGGAGAGAGAGAGAGAGAGAGAGGGGGACTGTCTGTCAACCAAAATGCACATCTTTGAAGCTACAGCTGGAGTGGTGAGCTCTCAGAAGCTACAATACTGCAAAGAAACAATGGCAGAAACCAAACGAGCTCTTTGAAAAGTCTGAAGCTTGTGGCCACTTGAATGGAAGTGCTGTGAAATTTAAATGAGGTTCCTGTAGCTAATGACACTACGAGAGGTGGGGGACATCAAAGGGCTCCCCCGGAAGCCAGCTGGGGGGTTGTGAGTGCTGCCATGAGGCTTCTTTTTTTCACCAGATAGACAGCACTGAGCTGGTCTGCTACTGAGCGGTAAACTGGATAAGTAAGGTGATGTTGAAGGGCCCCCACTACCCTACAGCTGTCATATTGTTATGTCTATGCTGTTATGTTTCATGTTGTTTGGAGAAGTATGTTTAGTGTGTGGGGACTCTTCTGTATGTACACATGTCTGTGGTTGTGACCATGCACACATATTAGTTGTGAAAGGGAACACACACACACCACACACACACACACACACACACACACACACACACACACACACGCATGCACAGCGTCACACATAACACAAGTACCTTTATTGTGTGACTCACCATTGCAGGTCTTGCCGTCATATGTTACGCACACCCAGTCGTGGCACTCACACCTCGGTCCGTAGAACTTCCCCGGGTCAGTGACTTGACATATGCAGACGCCACAGTCACACTGCCCCCTCCCGCTACAGATCAGGCCATCTGGAGTCCTGCAGCGTCTCTGTGAGGATTCGGACGAGAGCCTGCACTCCCCTCCCACCTGCCTAAAGAGGAGAAAGAGGAAGAAGATGAGGTGAAAAAGAGGAAGACCACTTATATTTCATCCACTTACTACAAAGGGTAAAAAAAAATAAAAATTAATTAAGTTCCCCTGCTGGCAGCATGTCCTGCTCTCCTAGTGAGCCCGGGCAAGAGAGATGCCAAGGTCATGTGGACAGAAATCCTGAAGAATGCATACCCACTGAGATGCCTTTGTAACAGACATATGGAAAGCATCAACATGTAAATATATTAGTACATTCAGCTGCATCTGGGCTGTATGTTCTATTTCTAAATATCCACCCCTGAATGTTCATATGAAATACATGTGGGAAGTGGCGAGATTTAGACATATTGCCAAAGCCAGTTGTTGGTGGGTTGCATGCTCCTTTTGACTAATGTTGGTTGCACAGTGTTAATGTATTGAGCAGAAACATGGCTTTAGAGGGATACCCACTGAGAGAGCCAGCATTTTACTGGCCGTGACAAATTGCACACACCAATGTGCAGAGACACTAAGGGAAGAGCTGATTTAGGGGTGTTTCTATGCATTCATTTCAGAGCAAATCCTTATAATGGAAGAGTTTCCCTTTAAGACAGAGCACATATGAGGTGCATGGTGATCGGAAACACCATCCTAATGACAACCAGACTCTCTCTCTCTCTCTGGGCTGTAAATCTCTTTTTGGCTGAGGACAGGATTCTCTAGTTGAGAGCTCAAGATATTGATGGATTGTCTAACATCGAAGCTAATTTCTCAAACTATTCATGTCCTATATTATTAAGTACCCATGTGATATTCTATTTCAGGTCCTCCGTTATTGATCGCCCAATTTATTGACTTTTCATTTCTAAACTGAAATATCTGAGAGGTTTCCTGGCAAACTTGTCAGAAACTCAAGATAAAGAGGAGGTCGTATCAGATAATAAATGGCCACAAATCCTTATATCAGTCACAGCATCACAGTGACAAAACTTTCAGCCACACTGAGAGAAGACCACATATGGCACACATTAAATTTGTCCTTGTTGACTTACTTTGGATGTCTGTAGACCACATAGCCAACTTGTAACATAATACACATATCTATCAGACAATCAACAAGCTAAAACAATTCTGTATTTTTGATTTATGTGTGATTATTAGATTTCTAAACAAAACAATACTTCTGGAGAGTAAATAAATTACTCCGTCAATGCAGCCGTTGTGTGAAGAAGTTGGTTATGTAAGCCAAAGTTTTATTTGAACACTGAGTGGAATATCAAGTTCAATCCAAGTGTATGAACAGAAACAAGCCTCCGAGGGCAGAGGGAGATTGATAGGCTCTCTCCAATCAAAACAAACAGCCGCCTATCCTGTCTCTCTGTCCCTTAACCACCCAGGAGAAACTGTGGAATCTCCTCCGACTGACATTCCACTCTCGCCTTTACGCCAGCTGGACACTGGGCTTATGGAGCAGTAAAAAAAAAGAACTGCTCCACAAAACTGACCAAATTAAGAGTGTTTAAAAACAGACCACCCATCACATGAGCGTTTGGAGGAACCAAACTACTGAACCAAACATTCCTATCAGACTATCAAAATGTTATATTCATTTTACATTTGTAACAGAAAACATCATTACACAAACAGAAACAAACATAGATGGAACTCTACACAAACGCTCTGACTAATACACATCTCTCAACATGAACCAGTCTTGTTTGGTTTAACCTTACGTAATGCTGTGTACTAATGGTTTGAACATTTTGCCCTAATTCACCAGCAAAGGGACACTCTGGGTCTGCAGGTTGCGAGGGTGCACCTGTTCACGCAGCCCAATAGGAGCTGAGTCAGCCCCTCTTCACTCGCTCCGTTTTCTGTGCACCCCCTTTTTCAGCAGCTGTTCCAGCCCCAAAAAACTAACCAACCTAGACTCCAAAGTACTCCCCACAAACCTCAGGAGCAATATCTGTAGATTTACTATGGAGGACACTCACACAGGAGTCTGATAGGCAGAAGTGTAATCTGATTCTCTGGAGACAAAAAAATGGCAGGAACATTTTTACTGTAGCAAGGCACAAAGAAGTGGGGCAGTGGATTTCTGCCAAACTCTGCTCACGTCAGATTGTTCAAGTGAAATCTTTTCGAGAGATGAAAGGAGTTGTTGCTTCGTGGTGTCCAGTAGCCTCGGTTACAACAGATCCTTTCAATGAGTCACTTAAGTGTGTAGTTTTTGTTTTTTTTGTCAGGGAAGGTATGTGGAGTAGAAAATAGCTTCATGGCAAGGTAACCACTATCAGGGAGAAATATAACAAGCCATTCTTATGACATAGACTAAAATAAAAATCACTGACACCAAGCAAACATCATGCACACAGAAGCCTAGATGAGCAGAATTCTGCAGCTCCGGTGTCCGAAAAGTTGAGTCTGTCAGCAGAAAAGAAAAAAAAACCTCAGCACTGCTAAGCAGAGTACAGTGAAGAGAGTGAGAAAGGGGGAGTAAGAGAGAGAGAATGATAGAGGGAGAAAGAGAGAGAGGGAGAAAGTTTTTAAACTGATGAGAAAAACAAAAAAGCCCACGTAACTCACCTCAGCGATTGCAGTAAACTTTCTTCGACAGCTGAGAGCAAAATCAGAAGCAAAGAGACTGAGACCGAGTTAACCCAAGCCTCTGCATGCATGTTTAGATCCCAAAAGAAACCTGGAGTGCAATGCCTTCAGGAATTTCTGCTTTTCCAGACAGGGAGAGGGAGAGGGGAAGCGGGCTGGCCAAAACCGGCTGGCTCAGTCTCCTCCGAGGCCAATGGAGCTCTCCATACAAGTGCCTTTGATTAGTCTTGACTTCTGGTACCGGTGACGGAGCTGGAGAGAGCTCACATGGCAACAAAGTGAATTTAACTATCAAGGGATAGCAGAAAGAGTTGTTAGAAGAGAACTTTTTATTGTTATTATGAAATATAAGTAAGTTTTTCTTTAAGTTATTGGGCATTGCATGTAATGGTGATGATGTGATGTTTTTATGTAGCTTTTAAATTGATTTTCATAAACATTTTTGCATTTTGTAGATCGTGGAATATGTGGGTCCTACTTAACTTGTTAACAAAGAATAATGCACACTAAAACAAATCACAAGTTGATAGGTGCTGATCATCAAAAAAAAGCAAGTAAGAAAGACAGAAAGCGCACAAACAAGAAAGAAAATAGTCATACATAACATTTTACACCTGCAAATCTGGAGGAGGCCTTCTCACTGGCCAAAATGCCAAACATGAGACCAGACAGAATTACACTCTTCTGCTTTCCTGCTCCTGTAACTTGCCTTAGATTTTTTTTTTAATTGTCAAAAGCTTTTGGCCTTGAGTAGTGGTTACTGGGCTAAATGGGCTAGTGGTTTACACTGGGCTAAATGTCAGTGATAAGGGTTTAGCTTGGGTTCTGGAGTGGTGGAGTTTGTGTTACTATAATAGGGATGTGGTAAACTGGTAAGTTTGGTTGCTGTCTGCTGAAAGACAAAACTTACAGAGTATGTTTAGAGTAATATAGCTAAGCATAAAAATGTCAGAGATATGACATTAGACATAAAATGTCCAAAAGGTGTTTGTTTTTTTCCCCTTCAGTGTGAGGTAGGAACAACTTGATAGCGTAGGCTATAGGTTGCAACTAAACCCGAACACTTATTGGGCTCTGCCATTTACTGTATTCTCTAGGCAGCCAGCCGGCACCAAAAACTGTAACTGCTTCCTAAAATAGTGACTATTCCCATATGAATCATCAATCAGGGCAAAGCAATTTCTTTTCTTTTTTAAGCCTTTAATGGTGCACCAACTCACAAAAAAGTATTACAGAAAATAGAAGTACTCTTTCCGTTTAAATATTTGTAATGCCAGACAATTAACAACGCCGCATTTTTGTGTAATTCGCTCTAATTTGGGGCCTGTGAGTCCACAGCTCGGCTAACCTGTATGCGCTTGTTGCTGGGGGACGCGCGTCGCCGCTGCCTGCATCCGTACTGCTGCTGCTGGGATTGCAGCTCCGGCTCATACTATCGCTTCAGTGCTGGCAACACTCCGGGAAAATACATTCCAAGCTATGGGCTCAAAGACAAAGCAATAAGGATACACGAATCCTCCGTAAGTTATGTTATGTCATTCTTGTAAACGCTGACATTTAAACAGGTAAATTCGTGTCGTGACGTACAGAATGAGAGCTGGTGTGTTTGATTCGACTGGGTGTCCTCCAGGAAGTACGCGATAGGTAGTTACCCAGGCCTTTTCATTTATTACCTGTTCGTGTCATTTTTGCGCATTGATATGCGTCTCGTCAGTTGTAGAAAACGTATTTTCTGTTTAGATCAGATGTCTCCTTGTTCGTGTTACAGGTTTATTTTTTGGTGCACTGTGAAATGTTTCATGGTGACGGTTATCTAATTAGAGCTAGCAGCAGCCTTGCTCTCATCTGTTTCCATAGTAACCCCTCTGAAGCAGATGTCGTAGGGGTTTAGAATATCCCTTAGCGCGAAGTGTTTCCTACATGTCACATCCCCTTTCACCAATACTGAGCAATTTCATTTCACCAGTCTTGATGTACTCTGTCTGTTCGTCAGATTTTCAGCATAATAGTGAAACGATAAACGTTGCTTTGTCTTGCAATTTGCAAAATGGACGTAGGGAGAACAGGTAGGCTACTGCTATATCTGTCGGCTGTGATTTGAGCCCTTTTTCATTCCAGCTTATCATCCATTTCCTATTATCAATCACCTGAGCATTCAGTCTTCGTAATCTCCTTATGCTGGCAGATGGAATAAATTAAATGCATCTCCATAAATGTGCGCCATAATCAATAAACTTAATGAGTGGAATAAAACAAAACTGCAAACACTTTTTTATACCTGTATAAAACCTACCACATATGATCCAGTACAGTAAGGTTAAAACTGTTATCCCAGTTATTTCAGAATGTTTTGTTTCAGCAGAAAAATGGCAACTAAAGTAGAGTGATCTTACCTGGGCGGACAGTTTGTAGTGCAGAGTGGCCCATGGCCTGCCTGGGATTCTTATGACTTTCCAAAATATGCTTTATGCCTTCAAAGTAAAAGACAATTGCACAGCCCATCCAGCGCTTTTTCAAGACACTTGGCCAATGTTTTTATTGACTTATTTTACATATAGCTTTCACGTTACTTATTTTACCCTGTAGCTGTTTTACATGTTGCAGACATTGGGCCCAGCTCTAAGATGGTATTTGGAGGAAAAATGCACTTAAATTTCCTGCCAATTTCGATATCTTATAATTCGTTAACAATGAAATTACCTCACCTCACCAAGCAAAAATAGTCCTCAACCCTAGTTTGCCTCGAACAAATGGTTCACCAGAAACGTTTGCATGACCCATAAATCCATAAACCACCCTCAGCAACATGGCAACCATGGATGATCTCACCAGTGGTAGGAATACAGTATCTTAGCCTACTGCAGATAGGGGTTACCGCGTATGAATATATTAATACTAATCAGCATATAGGACTACTGTTACAGATTGAAATGGAATAGTGTCTGTTCAAGTATTGCCAAAACCCCAAAGTGCTTAATGACAAAAGCACAGAGCGTTTGATGTTCCCTAAAATTATTATCCCTCCATGGGTCTATCATATTTTATCAAAATTCAATGCCACTAATATTCAGGGTCAGTGTAGACACCCATCTACTTTATAAGTAGTCAGAGTGAAGGAGACAATGACTGATTTCGCCCTCATGCAGAGTCAGGGTTGAAATATCCTATTATAGTTGAAGGCAGGGCTTTCAGTTTCTTCCTGTACCCCTTATACCTCCACAAACGAAAGAGAAAGAAGAGATTCTGAAAAGCCTGGTATGGTTAAAAGCAATTTTGCAATGTAATTGCTACACTTAGCATATGTTGGTAGGGATTGGAGGATGAGTGAAAACAAAATTACAGGGTGTAAGGCGCTATAATGTGGGAGTCACTTGCCAGGCACTGCAATTAGTTTCACTTTCTGCGAAAGGACATTTTCCCACAGGCAGGATGCAATCACCAGGAATATTAATGGTAACTGTGGCCATCCATTAGTCTTAGACAAACTTACTTTGATTTGTTCTCACATACACACAATTGCAGGCTCTCTGAGAATCTGCCAGAAAGTAGTTTGAGTTTGAAAAGGTCATGTAGGTGTAAGAACAGAACTGCATCACATGACCACTTTATCATCATTTCTCCTACAGAACATAAAATGAAAATAAGTTTCAATAGAGCATAGACTCACTGAGAGCCACTGACAGGCTCAAAGAGGCTAGATAGTCCTTGACAACCTTGACAGACCTTCTAGGACAGGGTTTGCTTCATGATAGCTTTGCTTTGTGATTGAGTTACTATTGTACGTTACTTTGCACCGTTGGTAAGATTTTCCATGACTACACTTAAATTATATACTATAAATGATAACTTCTTAGTAAGATGTGACCATGATGGAGATGTTTGTGTGTTGATATAGTAACGATAGTGTCAGTTTCATACATGTTATTGGTGGATAGGCGGATAGTATGTGCTACCGGTGGTGTTGATTCTAGCAGCCTACCATTCATGCTGGCAATGTAGTTTCTGAGACATCGATGAGATTGACTTGACGGAGGATGACACCTGTCTGTGTATAATATGCTTATGTTAGCCTGGAAATCCAGATGCACTGTTAGCAAATTTAAAATTTGCTCCAGGCACCAATCACTTGAGTGTATCTGGTATAGGTGGGCTCAGAAATGTGTAGAGAATCTCTGGACGGCTTAACAAGATGATGACAGAGCAACACAATTGAAGCAGTTTTGGTAAACAACAAAGATGACTGCTGCTGATGAACATGTGGCCATTTGAATTGGCTTTGGCATTTAGCCTGAGGCATTAGCCTCCTTAGTTTGAACTCTGGGGATGACTGACTGTAGCACCAACTTTGTGTTGTGTCTATAACATTCATTAGCTATTAGTTGGCATGTGGTCATTTTGTGGAGTTGCAGGCTGGTGTCATGTGCAAACCCAGCCTTATGTTGAATTGGGATAGTTTTCAGTTCCATACACTGTCATGTAACAAATGTCACTACAATGCAAATACTATTGCTGATGAATTTGAGTTTGTGTGTGCGTGAGGATCCATGCTGGTTAAGTCCTGACAGGAGTCTCTGTTTGCATGCTATTTGTGAGACTGTTACCCCTCCTCTGCTGCAGGCCCCAGCAGGTGCCGACGTCGACGTCAACATCACTTTTTTCAGCCTGGCTTCCACCCCTCTACCGTTGGGGATGAATGCACCAATGAGGAGCCTGACAGTGAGTCACATGACCCGCCTCAGCATCATCTGTCTCTCAGTGTCTCACACCGTATATTCCTCATCAATTGTGGTTGGCATTTTATGTCTGGGGAGGAAAGGAGGGGGGGATCATGTTGCACTGTTGACATTGGTGCACCATATATGCCATGTTGACTAACTGTTGTGTGTTGTTTACAGGGTATGCCTGATCGCATGTTATGTGCAGTGCTGGAGCAATTTCAGCTTTACTTTTCCCGTTGGTATGTGTGCTTTGTCTTTGTATGAGTCTGTCCCTATATGACTGTTGAACATGAGAACGGTTTCTTTTTTATTTATTTTAATTTAAATTTATTTTATTTTGTTTCATTTATTTACACCCACACCTTTATGTCATACCTGCTGTTGTCCGTAAATCTGTGTGTTGACATGGTGAAGATCGAGAGTGATCTTTGCGACAGGTAAGTCCCTCTCCGACGCTGTGTAATGTGGCCGTTCAGTGTTGTGTCTGTTCTACATACGCTTCCGGTTGTGAATCACCAAGGCCATCCAACAGCATCATTGCTAGCTCCCTCACACATCGCTTCCAATTTCGATCAACAACATCCTCGACTCCACAAGAAATTCAGTAATGGAGATTAAAAAAACAAACAAACAAAAAAACAAATAAACAAAAAACAAGAAAACCTTATGAATTGTGAAGCCAAATAATGTCTTAGATCAGTGTGTTTTGATGGTTTCTTGCTAAGCAAACCAAATCAAAGACATGTCAGCCTCTATATTATGTAATGTCTTGATACTAAGTCATAGATGCATATGGAAGGTAATGCATTTGCAAATGCTGTATTTGACTGTCTACTTGTGTTCTCCCTGTGTTTAGTCTATGGTTTGTCTATACATCTGATCTACGGACGGTGTATTTTATCTAGTTCAAGCTTTGGCAGCCAATATGTATTCGTGAGTTACAGCTAGTGTTGAAGTAATAACATACTGTATGTTTTATACCAATCAACCCAACAAGAATTTCTCAGTGTTCTTTCAGGTCCCCATAGGGAGGTGACCTTGTCTGGTTTTCTCTAAAGCTATGTCTTGCTTTTGAAGAGCAGACAGTGGCATAGTCACTGCCTGCACACTCAGAGATGCTCCCCTGCATTAATGATTTTTTTTTTTTTTTTTTTTGCCCAGCGTTTAATTTAATGTCTGTGTCTGCTGGCTCTTTTTGTCCCTGGTTCCCGTCCCTGCAGATCCACTCTCTGTATAGCACGGCGAGCCCCAGCATGCTGAAACGCAAGCAGAGCTCGAGGGTGGAGGCCCAGCCCATGACCGACTTTGGGCCCGACGAGACCCTCACAGATAGTGCCGACATCCTCTGGATAAACAAAGCAGTGAGTGTGTGTGTGTATGTATGTATGTGTGTGTGTGTGTGTGTGTGTGTGTGTGTGTGTGTGTGTGTGTGTGTGTGTCCAGATGCAGCTAAATGAAATGAATGAAATATGTACATAGTTACCTGAGTGGAATGTTTGGGGCTTGGAACCAAGTGGTCTAAAAATAAGCATGTTTGCATGTTGACATTTGAGCATTTGTTTGTGGAGACTACAATCAGAAACAGACACACCTATTTATTTATGTCACGGTAAAAGCAATTGTAGGAGGACAATTAAGACTTTTATTGCTTGTCATATTGATGTTATTATAGTGCTATCATCAGAGGGAAGCAAAACAAGCATGCCTTTATCCCCTTTTTTCATTTTATGGTAGGATTTCATGCCAAGTCAAGTAAACAGACCTACAATGACTCATCACTTCCCTTGTCCATACACATACACAGTTGGAAACACACACATAATACACATAATAGCTTTCCAGGGGGGTGGGAGAATGGAACTCAAATGGTTCCTATATAGCATTTGGCTAGTTGAAAGTAGCAATTGCTGTATTGTGCATTTACTGGTAATTAGGTGTAATTATCTTACTAACAGTGCAATAACCTACCGCTATTGATGTCGACATCTTATTTCTGCTTTTTCCTTGGACCATGAACACATTTTAAAATAATCCTGTGTGTCTTTAGTCCAATGTGTATTTAAGTGATAAATTAGACAATAAATGTTTTTTTTGGAATAGTGTAGCTTGTTTTAATAGCACTTGGATTTGAGTTCTGGAGTGAAAATTAAAGATGGTAACTGCTTGAGTTGCAGCTATGGCATACAGCAGTTATTGTGGTTTATAGCTGAGTACAGTTGTAAAGAGGACACATGAAACTTATTTTAGAGGTGTGTTTTTATAGGAATTTATTAGCTACCATAGTCGTATCAGGTGTCATTGTCAATTAATTGGTATCTTCGGACCTCATTCACCAAGACTTCCTACAAAGAAATCTTCACAAACATTCTGGCATTCACCTTAATGTTTTCTTATCTGATATTTGTTCTTAGGAAAAAGCTAAACGTATGCATACACAAAGCGTTCAAATCTTTGAGCAGTGACTTGTTTGGAGGAAATAACTGCTTGATATGTTTTCATCAGTTCTGTAGTTGTAAGATTGTTATAGGATTAAAATCTTTTATAACGGGCCTTAAGAACATTTTTAAGTAAATACTTTGGAAGAGTGCAAATGAGGCCCCTGCTAATTGGTATCATCGTTAATATTGATGGTAAATGTCCTTGTGAAGGTCATGTACATTTCACCCAGTCTTGCCTGGGATGGACCACTTGAAAGAGCAAGAAAGTCTTTCACAGCATGCAGTTGCCAATTACATTGCCACATGCTAGTTAGAAAAGAATGAAGCTTTTTTCTCCCTGTGCCAGCATAACTGCTGCTGGTGTTCCTGAGGTTTTTTTGTGCACCATTCATGTAGTTAGCCTTGCTAGATTTAGACCAGAACCCATCTGCGTTGCTTTGAGCCAGGTGAAGTGAATAGCTCCATGTGAACTCATCGCGGCTGGGCTGTTTTCTTCCCCGCAGTGGGTCCACTCCCTCCTACGCGCCTGTGCCATCATCAGCGTCATCTCGGTGTGCATGAACACGCCCATGACCTTCGAGCACTACCCTCCACTCCAGTACGTCACCTTCACCTTGGACACCATGCTTATGTTCCTCTACACGGCCGAGATGATAGCCAAGATGCACATCAGGGGCATTGTGAAGGTAAGGCCCTTCAATTGCAGGCTTGTGGTGGTGATGGGGAAGGTGGGCACTGGAATAGAACAAGAAGAAAAGAAAGAGAAAACTACTTGGGGAGAGAGAGCGAGAGAGAGAGAGAGAAGTGGAAGTGGAAAGAGAGAAAAAGAGAGGTAGATCAAGCCCAAAATCAAAAAGTAAAGGAGAAAGAAGCGAGAGAGCGGAGGATGAATGAGACAGAAAAGAGAGAGAGAGAAAGAGGAGGGGGTTGTAGAAGCAAACACGTGGGCAGCTGCCCGATGAAAGGTCCATAATTACTGCAAAGGAAAGTGTGGACAGCTTAATTGGCAAATCAGGGATAACAAGCACACAGGCAAGGCACTGAGCAGTGAATCATGGCTTCCGGGACACACTTGCAGATGCGTAATTTGAACAAGAACATTCCTCTCAGACCAGTGGGTCAATAGAAGGTTGCCATTAAGGTGTTTAAGAGAACAAAATTATCCTGTGCTGCTGAATGCCTCCCTGTAATTCGCCTCATCAAAGGTGGAGATGGCTTAGTGTAGTTGCATTAAGAGCAACATCGAAAACGTACAATGGATGTCAACAGTGGCGTACTTTGAGTGGTGCTATGTGATCTACATGCAGGTGGTGATGTTAGGGCAACGCTGGGCCCTTCGAAAGCTAATACCAATTATCGACTTTGATCCATGTAGTGATTGAAGTGTCATTAATGAGTTGTGCATATTCAGATTTGCAGAGATTCTGGGTTAACTGTAGTTTTGGAGATGATATCTGCTTATGATTCACGTCAGCTTAGCAGGTCAAGGTAAATATTTTAAAAACCCTTTGATCTTGAGACTGGTGAATGTTAAGAGCAAAAAGGAAGATATAACAGTTGTGCTACTGTTTGTTCAGGTCACTACCAGACTTTTTAGGTGGTATCATTTAAGGCGTTTAACATTTCTTGCCTGACGAGAGTGCTGTGAAGTCTAATTTCATGTAGCATCAACACAAACAAAAAAGGGGACATTATCACAGTATGGGATTCTTGAAAGAGCAGCTGTATTTTCAATGTTTTTTCTTGAATTCTAACTGTGAGGTTAGTTTTCTGAAAGTACAGTGGCTTTTAAAGTGGCAGAGTTTGACTGTTACGAGTTATATTCAAAGATTCAAGGGTGTGTGGAATCTGTGTGTGTGTGTGTGTTTTAAGTCAAACATGCATTGGAAAAATTAGTTGTTTTTTTTTCCTAAATGATATTGGTCCTTGGGTGACAAAGTTTGACCATGAAGAGATGTGTCACATGACTAATTTCTTCATTTCAGCCCTTCATGGTTGAACAGATATTATTGTATAGGCTGGGCGATCCTGCCACAGGCACATGTTAGTGATGTTACAGCCAAGGGCGCTTTGTATTTTTAGACTATTGTCAGATATGGTGGAGATTTATTTTGTACTTCAGTGATGGTTGTGTGTGTATGTGTGTGTGCGTGTGTGTGCGTGTGTGTGTGTTTTTTTGCTGGAAAATGTTAGTGGCAGAATACATACTTTCCTCTGGATGTGATAAAGGAAAGGAAAAAAAAGAAAAAAAGAAAAAAAAAAAAAAAGTTGCCATGCCAATATGGTGCAATTTACGTGCGTTCTGACCCTGTGTGTGACTTCAGGCAATACTCACTCAAAAACGCCTTAATCAATTTGACCCCAATTATGGCTTGTCGTTGGCGCATGGAGCATCACTGGCCTTATGTTGCTGCTCATCCCGTCCAAATGTGTGTGTTCTGGCCTTTCCGTGCCGTACAGCTGCCAAAAGGCCAGCTCATCGAGTGGAACACTTCAAGTACTCCGTATCTGAAAGCCAAGGAAAAAGCTCTTCAGTCTTAAGTATTTGGTACTTATAGGGAAATGAAAACATTGAGAATTGTATGGCATCATGCAGCACGTACACGTGAACTGTGTAGGCACAGTTTTTGACCTTTCTATTCCTGTCCCCAGAGTGGAAATATGGGTTTGTTTTGTGGTAACAAAGAGTGTGTTTATGCCAGAGCTTGTTAACTGCACTTGTGTATGCCACTCCTGCCTGTCTTAAATAAGGATGAATAGTAACAACCTCATTGCAGCACAGGTCTACATGGTTCAAGTACTCGGGGCCAAGGCTAGGCTGAATTGTGCCGGGGCTCCCATTTAATGGAGCGTGTGTTTTTGCATTTTTGTATTGGTTGTTGTTACCCCAGACACAAAGTAAAGGGTTTTTCTCTTAAGGAACGCACACCAGTTATAGCTGCATGACCAGCTGCTTTTGAGTGTTCAGAGGGACTCCTGGACAAATAGTTTAACCATGTGTCTCATTTATATTCACAGTCTCCTCTGTAGAGAGTAAGGTCAGATAGTTTAGTCACCAGTCTGTGTGGCCTTGTGGTCTGCATGTCTACTTTAGTTCGCTTTCTGGAAGAAGCATCATATTTCAGTGTATGGATAGTACAGTGGATAACAAATAAAAGACTCCTCTCTCGCTGTGGATTGCAAGCATAAATTTCCATTTGTATCAAGCTTGGCTGCAACTTTACTCCACAAATGCTAATGTCTTCCATCTGTATTTACAGTACATGAGATAAATGAAGACCCAAGATTAGATTTATATTTAATAACCTATCTCAGTTTGTTTCTCACAGAATAATTATGTGATTAATGACAAATAGCTCACATCATGAGTTGATCATGAGTGTCTCTGCCCCAACATTACAGTATAAGGCTAACATCCACCAAGAATTAGCAAAGTAATGTGAAGAAATAATCCATTAAAAATGGATTTAAATTGATTTCATTGAATGGCAGGTATTGACAGCGTTCTTGGACTGTCAGTTCTCACTTGACAGTGACACTATCTCAAACATTACAGTATGTAATACATTTCTTTTTTAAAGCTTTCGAAAGCTTTTCAGTTTCAGACACTACAGTAATACCATCCGTATCTTAGCAGACATATATATGTGGTTTGAAAGTCATAAAGCCAGGGCATAACTATCCCATAATTTTTTAATTCTGTCTCTGTTTCTAGGGTGATAACTCCTACGTAAAGGACCGCTGGTGCATGTTTGATGGTTTCATGGTCATCTTTCTGTGGGTGTCCTTAGTGCTGCAGGTAATACTAAAGGTCGCTGAGGGCAAAATCAGAATCTTTCCACAGAACCTTTCTTATGGCATTCCCATACGTTTACATATTTCTGTTATAACCTGTTGCTTTTTGTTTACGACTGTTGCTGCTTCTTGCAGGTGTTTGAAATTGCAGAGCTTGTAGACCAGATGTCACCATGGCGGATGCTGAGAATTCCCCGAGCCCTGATCATGATTAGGGCCTTCCGGATCTACTTCCGATTCGAGCTGCCTCGTAGCAGAATCAACAACATCCTCAAGTACGGGCCATGCCAAAATAAATGTTGTGTCTTAATGTTAGCAGACACATTAATATGATATTGAGCGGACATTTTCATTTCTTGAAGTTAATGTAGAGTGTAATGACGGTAATGACGTCCTCTAGGCTTGTGACCTTGGCGTTAGCTCTGAAGTGTTCTCTCTCTTCTGCCTTTTCTTCTGCCAGTTCTCCCTCCCCATCTCCCGTTTTAGAAAACTTTCCATTTTCTCTCCTCTCTTCTCTCTCTCTCTCTCTCTCTCTCTCTGTCTGTCTCTTTCTCTCACTGTCCATAGGCGGTCTGGCGAGCAGATCTGGAGTGTGTCCATCTTTCTGCTGTTTTTCCTCCTGCTCTATGGAATTCTGGGAGTTCAAATGTTTGGCACGTTCAATTATCACTGCGTGACCAATGACACCGTGAAAGGGTGAGAAACTTTTGCGCTAATGACAACATAATCAAACTACTCTGCCATGAGTCAGAATACAGTGGTCTCAAAGATAAGGTGACCAAACCTCTGAGATGAAAATCAGGGATATTTCCCTGAATTTTCCTGAAAAACAGAGGACATTCCTATTTCTACAGTCAATATCATTAAAATAAGTAATGCTTTAGCTTCAAACATCAGGGACAAAGTGGGTCCTCTTGTATGTTACAGGGGACAAGCCAAAACCCAAACCAAAAACGGGGACTGTCCTTGGAAATCGGGGACATCTGCTTAGCTTGTCAGACGTTAGCTTGACATTAGCTTGATTAGCACATCCAATGCACATGTACATACAACATAGACTTTTATCCATTTAGTCCACGGTCCCTGAATGAACTCATTTTACTAATATCCATCAAATAGTTCTTTCCTCCGACAGTTACTGCCATGTCTACAGGAACCAATCCACTCCATGACAGCTGTACCTATAAATTTTAATCCCACTGACAGCTGTAAAACATATTATTGTTGTGTATGGCAGAAAAGCATATAAATCCTCATCTGTTGTGCTGCATAAGTGCGTAAGTTAGTTGTTGCATCTGTGATATTCAATGTGATGCAGCCATGAGTATTTAAAAAACAACAACAACAAAAACTTACACAGTGCTTTGACAGTTATGCCACTCTGTAATCACAAGGTTGTATGTGGAGTGGGTGAAAATATATTCACTCTGAAGGAGTGAAAATCCCTCAGATTTTGTCTTGTTTACGAGGTGAAGCAGGAGGAGGAGGAGGAGGAGGAGATGTGGGGTGAGGAGGGGAGGGAAACTAAATGTAAAGATGTTTTTGAAAAGAAGCACAAAGAGAAAAGGGAGGGGAGGTGTGAAGTAAGTAAAGAGGGAAGACAGAGGGGGAAACAGATGTTCGGCAGCTGACAGGCGAGGGCCGACGAAGCTGCTTAATATTCACCACTGGATGAGCTGCAGGAGTGGCGGGAGCAGTGGCTGTTTGGGAGAACAAAAGAACCTAAACTGGCACAACACCACCACTCAACATTATCATGAAAAATCTCCACAGACAACATCAACCAGTGGTTTGAGGCTTGATGTACCCCTGCTTCCTGGCCACAGTTGGTCTTTCTTGGCACCTCTGACAGGTGCCCGCGCATGTCCCTATGGGGACTGGGAGCACTGATGGTGGACGCCTCTTCGTGCATATTCCACTTTGGCCATGTTAAGTGAAAGACTGATTCGACTAAATGAAAGGATGTTAAAAGTTGTCAGTCCTTTTGGAGATTGTATTTGTTTTCCATGGCTGACTGTAATTTATTTTTTCAATTAATAAATACCACATCAGTACATACTGTTTTTCTTTTTTTTTTTTTTGGTTCATTCATGTAAGCTATCAGATGCCCTTGACTGAATGTCAAAGCTCACTTCATACAGAGACTTGATTTTTTTTTCCCAAGAAGAAAAGGCCTTAATATGTCCTTTTTGTCCTTCAAGAGGAATTTGTGGGATTTGAACAAAACCACATTTTTTCTCCCTCATATGTAATGCTCAGGATTATGTCTGGTGACCTTGCCAGTCATGATTGTGTCTCTAGTGGTAAAGGGCACACCTTAAGAGCTCTTTAGAAGTGTCATCATCTTTTCTGACAGAGGCCATTTCCAGTACATTTGTTCTTGACAGGCCGCATGGATAGAAAGCGCTCTCTGCTCTCGAGAAATGAAAAGGTCAAACTTAAGGTATTCTTAAGGGACTTATCGTGACATTTTTTTGTTTTACATTAAAACATGTTTATGCAAATCAATTTTAAACATATCTTGAAGTATAGATTTGATAATTTTGCTTTCAACATCTAATAACATAATAATTACAATAATGACAACTTATGTGCAGCTATATAGCTTTTCGTGAACCTGGTGGGTTACATGAGGGTTTATGAGGTCGATGTCTTTGATAACATTCAGCATAGATATCCATTATCATATAATTAACGGTATTTTGATTCACCGTCGAGACTCTGACTGGTCTATCTGATACCGCAATAAATTATCTGGGCTCATTTCAAAATGCTTAATAAACAATTTGGTTGAATGTCTGGCTAACCAATTTCAACACATTAATTTTCATTAGGGACATCAAGCGGCACCGAGAGAAACACCTGTGCCCCAGAGGGTGTGTGTGTGTGTGTGTGTGTGTGTGTGTGTGTGTGTGTGTGTGTGTGTAACTCTCTCTCTCTCCATCTCTTTCTTTCTCCATGATTGTCCCTGTTATCCATGTCTCCGTGATTATCCATCTTATCCATGAATACCAGTGGGTATGTGTGCTTTTACATATGTACTAGTGGTATTTGTATAATCTCTTGAAATTATTATTCTTGTCAATTTTTGGAGGGAATTACTATAGCCATAACAAATGACTATGATATGGCCAAATGCAAGACACAAGTGTGGTCGTTGCTAAGATGTTGAGGTTGCAATTGCAATTGTCTTGAGGTCAAAATGTTAATAATTTCACCAGAAAAGACATATTTATGATTTATATGAGATGGTTTTACTGCTTTTGTGCATCTTTACACATTTCTTAACTGTTGTTTTTTATAACAGTCAAATGAACTCACCATCTGCTTCCCTTGTCCTGTTGATTTAGTAGTTGTAGCATCATGTAGCACAGCTGTGAATTTTGCCTTGGTCTTATAGCATTGCATTGCAGTTTCAGCGTGAACCTATATGGCCACCAATAACCTGTTTAACTCTCTGTCTCTGCAGGAACGTGACCTGGAACAGCCTGGCCATCCCTGACACCCACTGTTCCCCAGACGGCGAGGGCTACCAATGTCCAGCAGGCTTTAAGTGTATGGACCTGGTGGAAGACCTGGGTCTTAGCAGGCAGGAGCTGGGCTACAGCGGCTTCAATGAACTTGGTGCGTCCACGGCAACCAGATATAGGCCTCTGTTGTTGTCAGTTGTTGTCATGGCTGCGTGTGCTGAGATTGTGACAGGAAATGGCTTCATAAAAGCCTATGAGAAACATTAAGAAACTGGCTCTACCTAAAATTAATATTAAGAGTGTTTGTGAGCGATCAGTCAAACACTATATGGCTTTTTAGTTGATGACACAATTGCTGATATTTTGATATTTTGAACAATGATTTCCATAAAGAAAAAAAAAACATTTTAGATAGTTGTTGGATGATATGATATCATAAATGCAGCTTAAAGTGATTGTTGAAAAACAGTTGCTCAGTTCAGTCATGCTTATTCAGTCAAACTGTGAAATTGGCAGTATAAATTCATGGTCATGGCCAAAGCCTTTTAAGTGATTGGTTCTTGGAAATCTGATATTTATCTCAATTGCTAAGTATTGACATTCAAGGACATTCAATGAAAGGTTCTTAGATTTCATTCAAAAAGAAATTGTCTGTTTGTGATTGAGGAAGACAAAAGCTTTCTTTTCTTTTTAATGAATACCAGCATAGATGTTAAATGTGTTTATTGGTGAACATATATTGTTACTTAATGAGATCTAAGATCTTCAGAACAGCTCTGGTCTTGCAGAGTGACCATATAAATGCTGTCTTGCCACTTCAAATAGATTTCCTGAAACATATTCTTAACACAGCTTGGAAACCAATTCTCCCTTTAATCAGCTGAACCAATAAACCAGATCCACTGGAACATTTTCTCCTACCACGTTTTGTATAAGCATCATAACTGAAAAAACAGTAAAAAAAAAAACCCAAAAAACAACAACAACGACAACAAAAAAGAAGAAGCGACACAAAAAAGTGATTTATTTATGAGCCCTGATCTGGACTTAATGCAACTTAGCAGCAGGGTGCATTTTTTATCACTCTGGAGTGACATAAATCCTGCGCGGAGGTACACGCGCAGGCAATGTCACTAATCTGGAAATTGGCGTGAAGGTAGAGGCGCGGCGCCGTTGCCCTGGTGTAAGCCTCCCGAAGCCACGCTGAACGCTTGCGATTAGCGGTGGTGGCGACGACCGAGGGAACGGCAAGTCCGGCATACCCCTCTTGCCCCACCGCCACCCCCTGCATGACCGTGACCAAGACCCATTAAAAACACAGACTGCACTTTGCAAACACTCCACACACACACACACACACAACACAAACACACAACAACAACAACACACACACACACTTACACACACACACACACACACACACACAACACACACACACACACACACACACACACACACGCACACTTACACACACACACGCACACCTGTCTCTGCTTTGTGTGGGAGTGCCAAAATAGCTTCTTTGTCGTCTGGAGGAGAGAATCAGTAGTGGTGCTGGTGACTCATGTTTGAATTCACAGTCGCTCTCTTCTCGCAATTTCAAGCTTATGCAATTTTTATTTGTATTTTTTTTTTTTTCATCTAAACACTTGGACTATCAGACCAAAAAAAAGATAATAATGATGATGCAAGCCAGCCTTGTGGATGTTTATACTGACTGAAAAGAGGAGTCATTTTTCTCGCTGGGAACGTTTTAACGTTTTTTTTTTTCTCTCGGCCGAACGTAACTTGCTTTGTAGACTTGTTTCGTAATGCAGCAGATTGTGCTTCCTTCTTTTGTTGTGCTTGTGTAAGTATGTGAATGCACCAGCCATTTAGACTGCAGACCTGTCAGGGAAGAGCCATGCTCAGCCTCAGGGAGAGAGAAAGAGAGAGAAGAGAAAGAAAAAAAAAAAACTTATGCCTGCCACAAACAGTTAGTTTTTTTTTTATCTTTTGTTCCATATGTCTGGTGTCTGGCTATTCCGCCTTTGTTAGAATCACTTTAACCAGAGAGAGACTTCTGTCACAAAATTGTGCAGAAGAGTTTTGTTGCTTTTGTCGCGTGAACTACCCTCCACTTCTGACAAACTCGTGCACGCACGCACACACACACACACGCACACACACACACACGCACGCGCACACACAACACACACACACACGTTCAGTTCTTATGTCTGCGCTGGCAAAAAAAAATTGCTATTGAATTGTTTGTCCTGACATATTATCTAAGCCCTGAGCACCAGCGCTTGGTCCTCGAGTGTCTCCTAACGAGTGCACCCGAGCGACAGAAGTAGCTCTCGCTATGATTCACACATGACTCAGGCAAGGACTGACGAATCAAAGGAGATGGACTACCAGTCGCCCCTGCTGTGCTGGTGCATAAGCTCTCGTGTTTAGGAAAGCCAGAGGGCCTCTTCTCGATTTCGTTCTTTGACTTCATCACAAAGCTGTCGTGACCTTACTCCCAATACCCCACTGTGCTGCTGTGGGCAGGGTGCAACTGTATTTTAGAAACATATGCTTGGAGGGGGTTGGGGTTGGGGTTGGGGTTGGGGTGGAGTGAGTCTAGGGGACGTGGATGAGGATTGTGGAGGTGGATGCTGGGTGGAGACTAAGAGTAGGGTTGTGTTTGTGAGTGTCAGAGAGTGCCTTTGGCAGAGAGAGAGAGGGAGACAGAGAGAGAGCAGCAGAGAGAGAGAGTCACAGCTTGAAGAGCAGAGGGGAGGGGGTTGGGGGTGGGGGTGGATGGTGCCACGCTTCACACTGGCATGTGGCAGTACCCGCCTCACTCACTGTCTCTCGCCACCGCCAGGGGCTAATGAAGAAAGAGCAAGTGCTCAATCACTCCTTCTTTCGCTCTCATTCCCATGTTTCTCCTCATCTCTCTTTCTTGCCTGCCCGCCTCCTCTTTCTGGCTGTCTCCTCGCCAACGTCCCCACCACACACACACGCACACACACACACACACACACAAACACACACACACACACATGCACGCGCACACACACCAAATCTGTCTCTTTTTTTCTCTTTTTCTCTCTGTTTTCGACTTCTCTCTTTCTCTTTACCTCTGCCTATCTTTCTCCTTTCCTTCTTGGCACCAGTGCAAAAGTTCCAGTACCCTCTAGCTATGGCTACAACCACCCCATCCCCCAACCCACCCCATCCCCCACCCCTCGCCATTTCCCCCTGACACCAGATTGTTGATTGGCACGAGAAATAGTCTTTTCTGCTTGGAATCATCATGATGTTTAGTCTTTGGTAGTTCAGCCTCTGACAAATGTGTGTCCAGCTGTTGCTTTGTTAGTGTGATGCTCCCTAAAGACAAATGGAGATTCAGAGACTAGAGATACAGGATTCTTCTAGACCTTCAATGAAACGATGGCTGCAGTCAGCACTGTAGAACTGAACAACATGCTTCTAGCTCTGGAGGCCCTCGGATTGCCCATATTCATATACCTTATACTGTAAAGATAAAACAAAAGGCCCTTTCAGAGCTCTGTTTCTGCTGATGCTGTGGACAGGAAAGGCAGTGTAGCTATCTTTGGAAACTCACACATACAGACACACACACACACACACACACACACACACACACACACACACACACACACACGTTCTCATGTCTGTTTGAAGTGTGGAATGCCTGTATATTGAGGGGTTGGATGTGTGTTTTGTGTGCTGCGGCTCCTGAATGTGTTCTCTGGCTGAGAGAGGTGCCTGATCAGAGTAATGGAAAACTCCTGATGATGAGCCGCTGTTAATCCCTCCCTGTCCTGTTGGACTCTCTTTCTCTCTCTCTCTCTCTCTCTGTCCTGTTGGACTTTCTCTCTCTCTCTCTCTCTCTCTGTCCTGTTGGACTTTCTCTCTCTCTCTCTCTCTCTCCCTCTCTCTGTGTGTCTGCATTTTTGTGTCTGAGCAGAGCAGAGTGCTCACCTCCACACAGCCAGTCGCATTTCCCTTTTGCTTTTGCTTTGACTGTTTCTCTCTCTCTCTCTCTCTTTCTGTGTCAGTCTTCCACTCCATCTCTTATTATCTCTTGTATGTGGGCTTGATGATAGGAAGGAATTGATCTCTGCCTTGTCAGTATGTGATAAACAGTACCTCAGGAGGAACACATACTCTCTCTTTCTCTCTCTTTGTCTAGTTCTTCTGCTCAAATATATATGTAGAGAGAGAGAGAGAGAGAGAGAGAGAGAGAGAGAGAGAGAGAGAGGAAGAGTTACAGCATGGGAAAATTGACCTTTGCTAACAATAAGACATACACATGCATCAGAATAAACTTTAACACAGAACAATAACCCCTCCACCCCCACACCACACAACTCTCTCTCTCTCTCTTCTTCTCGTCTGCAGGCACCAGCATATTTACAGTGTACGAGGCTGCATCCCAGGAGGGCTGGGTGTTCCTCATGTACCGTGCCATCGACAGCTTCCCACGCTGGCGCTCCTACTTCTACTTCATCACTCTCATCTTCTTCCTCGCCTGGCTGGTCAAGGTACTGCTAAGCCCAGGACATGCCAAGCACTCACAGTCAGATGAGCTTCATCATCCTTATAAGTAAGCCATAAGCCAAGAGTTGCCATGGTATATGAGGATTTTACAATGGCCAAGGGGAGTTATTAAGTACACTGTGAAGCTGAGCGTCTTTACTGTAAACCCCCTTAGCCATTGTAAAATCCTCATACACCACGGCTTTGAGTGGCTTATTGCTTTTCTAAAATGGGTAGCTCATACACCTGGCATGATTTGTTTAAACATTGGCACATCAATGACAAATGTAGTCATTTATTCATAAATAACCATTATTATGCCTCAGTAATGGACAAACACAGTAACTTGTGTAGGGCACAGTAATGTACATATATACAAAATGTGGTTGTGAGATTATGAAAATTTTAGTGTGGAACTAAATGTGATTCAGCCAATCACAATTAAGGGTTGGTACTATTTGTTTTAGAAGGATACTCTTTTGGGATCAGTGGCTGCAACAGACATTCTAAAATCTGGTGGGCTCACAGCAATGAAGCCAGTCACTAAAACACAGACATTTCCATATAAACACCTTTTTTACTCTTCCTGGTTTGGCCAGTTGGACTAGGTAGCTGGCTAGTTAGTCAACAAAGTTAACCAAAAACAAACAAATTAGCCCCCTGTCAGACAGAAGATAATGTGATTTACTCCTGTGTGTAGCAATATTACAAACCCACATTATCTTAAGGTGTTGAGAAGCATCTCCCACTTTATTGGTTGCTTAAGACAGTCTGTCTGCTACATTTAAGCTGAGGTCAGTTTAGTTGTTTGCTAAATATTTCAACACTGTTTTAATTTTGTTTTTTAATTTGTTACACAAAGCAGTTTGCCACCAACCGAGATGGAGGATGTCTGAGTGTGCCTAATCTGCCTCGACATGAGTAGACATGACCTTTGTGGTTTTATATGCAAAACCACAACACCATGAACACTTTAGAATTTAGTTGTCAGCATCACGGCAGCAACTGTGCCATTGAAATATTAAATAACAACACTGGACTCACAAAAAAAAACAACGGCAAAAAGCTGGCAGGAGTGAGCACAATATGCCATGTGCGAACTGGTACTCTATTAATCCTGAGGAACGTGTGAACTGGCATCGTCGCTTTCACGTTTATTTTTTAAATTTTTTCCTGATCTGGCAGGGAGCTTTTAGTGAGTGTATCACCTTGCCTCAGCAACACTCCCTTCTTTCATTTTACACCACGCTGTACACAGAAATTCACATAGAGGTACACCACTTCCATATCATAGTGTGAGTCAGCCCCCTAGGGACAGGCAGCAAGAAAAAAGAGAGAGGGAGAGAGGGAGGGAGGGATAGAGAGAAATAGAGAAAGGAAATAATTAATCTGTAATCTCCAAAGGGGAAACCAAGAAGGGGAAGCTTTAAATGGTTTACTGTCGCCTGCTATGTCCTTTTTCTATGCATATTAGCATATACACCGATTACACATAACACATAAACAACTGACATGCATGAAAAGTGTTTGTGTGTGTGTGTGTGTGTGTGTGTGTGTGTGGTGTGTGTGTGTGTGTGTGTGTGTGTGTGTGTGTGTGTGTGTGTGTGAGTGTGTGTGAGTGTGCGTATGTGTGTGTGTGTGGTGTGTGTATGTGTGTGTGTGTGTGTGTGTGTTTGTGTGTTCAAATGACTCATACCGAAACCACCACCTCTCCATGGCCTTGCTGTAGCTGTTGATGCTCCCGGGCAGAGTAAAGAAATGACCTCTGATAATAACACTGAGACTCGATCTTCCTCTCCGTTCCCTCCTCCTCCTCTCAGAATGTGTTCATTGCCGTCATCATTGAGACCTTCGCTGAGATCCGGGTCCAGTTCCAGCAGATGTGGGGGTCAAGGAGCAGCACCACCTCCACTGCCACCACACAGGTACTGACCACATACAGTCATGAGCACATGGACGCATGAAGAGTCCTGGCTGTGTGGTTGTGGGAAATTCAAAAAAAAAAAATTACATAAGAGTGTGTGTGTGTGTGTGTGTGTGTGTGTATGTAACAATCCTAAATGTGAGCTTTTACTGTTTCGCATGTATGGCATAATGCATGTATGCATGTATGGCATATTATTACATACAGTATAGTTACAGCTTTCGCTATTAGGTGATTGACAATTGATATTTGAAATGTTGTGATACAATTAATTGTGTGGTCATAATGTGGATACTATATGTTATGGCCCTGCTTGTTTGTGGAGGAACACATGCGCGCACACACACACACACACACACACACACACACACACACACACACACACACACACACACACACACACACACACACACACACGGGGCTTGTTTATGTAGCCTTTGCTCACTCTGCATGCAGATGTATCTCAGTGGGAAACCACCAGACACACACAGTCATCTGCATGGCTCTCCTGCTCTGTGTTATCACATCATATCAGTGGCCACAGAGGTGGAAGCAAACATCACAGCTAGCCTACAGCTCAGACACACACACACACACACGCACACACACACACACACACACACACACACACACACCACTGGGCTTTAACTGCAGTCATCAGGGTTTACCACATCCAGATAAGCTTTATTGTAGTGGCACTGTAGATAGTGTGTCTGCTGACCTGGGCTTGATTCATTTTTTTGTAAACTGTATAAAATGATCAGCTAAATCTGTGACCGTTTCACACAAGTCCATAATAAGCAATAGGGGCCTTTGTCTAATATTTAACTGCATGTCACTTACTGTAGTAATGTTTGAGAGTGTTAGCAGTCTAGCTCTTTAAGAAGAACCACACCCAGAGTGAAACAGTCCTGCTTGCAGCCTTGTCCTTCTCAGATGCAGATCAACTCTTATATGATCAATGTGGTGTAAAAGTGGTGGATTAGGTACCTAAAAGGCTCACAAAGGCCTCTGAACACTTCTCAGAGTCTCATTGGCACTGCTAATTGAACATGATTAATTGATGTTTAAATGGAAAAACAGTCAGAAATGCCATGCTGTATAGCAGGGGTCGCCAACCCGTCGATCGTGATCGACCAGTAGATCTTTGATACTTTCCTGGTAGATCCCGAAAATATTACTGTATTACGTCTGGTTCTTTTGGTTTTGCAAACAGCAGTAGATGAAATCAATAGAAAGTACAGAACAAGGGTGAGGATATTTACTTCATTTTTTAAATGTTTAAACTTTGTGAAAATTGTTCATAAACTGATGGCAGTACAATCAAGGAGCCCATTGCGCTGCATCACACTGCATTTGAAATAGCACTGTGCCACGGCAATGGGCTACTGATTCCAAGTTTGAGAATATTCATATTGATTATATTCATATTCATATTGTCTGGTGAGTCGCATAAAGCAGTCTAGCAAACTCTCATAACCTAATAGCATGTCATAGGCTATCAAAGGAAAAAAAAAAATTCCCACTGATCAGTGCAACAGAACTCAGTTGGCATTTCGATGAGTTAGACATCCGTCAAAATATTTATATTCCCTTTACGAAAATAATGCGTACGAAATATCGCATTTCTGTAGTAGAATGTAGTTTGACAATTTTTGTGGCCAAGATATCGCATTTGTTGCACATGAACTGTTATGACACTCGCAAAATCTTGGACACAGTGCCATCACAATCACTCTAATTGTAGCCAAACATTATCATTAATACAAGTTAAAATTCTAAATTCTATAATGCAAATAAGAACTGTGCCCCATACCTTTATTCTTTTGATTCAATTAACTGAATACTATGCTAGCGTTTGCTAAAGTTTGCTGTTTGATATGCCAGTTCAAGAGTTTTCTTTGGTGACATCCAATTGAAGTTGACATAAGAAGCCTGTCATGCACTTCAAATTCAGTTTGCTAAAATAAAGGCCTCTAGTTGGATTTTAGCCGTCTTTCACACAACACTTCAGTAGGTAGATCTTGTCTTTGGCCAGGGTAGAGGTCGGGGAGCTTGGGCTCAAACAGGTTGGTGACCACTGATGTAAAGGTTTTCTTTTCTTCTGGAGTGGTTTCCTTAGCCTTCTTCCAGAACTGTATAATACATACTGGATGGCTGTTGGGAATGACTTGCAGGTTTCTCGGCCCTTCATAACTATATGCCATCTAAGTTAATGTGAAGATCATAACATAACAAATAGTCTGATAAAAAGGATACGTCACATAGTGGGAACATGTTACACAGTGTTGCTTTAAGAAAAACAAGTCAGAATTCATTGAGACATGACCAGCATTTCTGAATTTGAACTCCCAAGAAATTGTCTTAGTCTATAAGTCTAGCCCAATTAAGTTCAATTCCAAGTCCAGTTTAATATATTAAATATCTTAACTCTTTCCTGACAACTTGTTGACTTTCAAATTATTATGTTGCCCACAAACGTTCTGTGAGTCTCTGAATCATGTTTTCTATAATGTTAATGAGAATAGGGTGCATTTGGTTATGAATAAAAAAATCTAAAAAGTCTATGTAAGTGCAAAATTATTTATAGAGGCCAGAATAAGTTTTTACTTTTTCTGGTTTAGTTCACATGTTTTTGTGTTTGTTAGTTTGTTTGTTTGTCTGTTTGTTTTCTTGGGCTTCTATAGTACTTTGAACATGAGTCAAGCATTTAATGTGCTATCCAGCCTCATCTAATGGAAGACTATCATTACAGAGTCTGATGCTAATGATAATTAAACATGCAAAGGTCTATGTGCAGAGGTACAAAATAACCCCGATAAAGTGTGTGGCACTCAAACACACAGGAGTATAAATAAACTCACACAGAGAGAGAGAGAGAGAGAGAGAGAGAGAGAGTCCCAGCTTTGAGTGTGAGGCCATTCTTCAGACAGGTCTTTGGGGGTCTGTGGCAGGCTGGCCTGGCAGTTGCTGGCCCGGCAGGCAGGCAGGCAGCACCTGAAAACAGGCTGCTGCTTTTTAAATAAATGTGGCTGCTTGTCAGGGCGCGGGATGGGGCAGGGCTGGGTGGAGCGGGGACCCAGACGGTGTCTGGATGAGATGAGGGGAGGCTGGCACAGCCCAGAGAGGTGAGTCACGCTGGAGTCAGCAGAGAGAGAGGCAGGCAGATAGAGGGGACAGTGTGTGCCTGTGTGTGTGTGTGTGTGTGTGATGCGATTCTGATTCTGAGTACATTTTTTGTAGGTAGTTCATGTAGGTGTATATGTTTTGCACCATTTTGTGGTTGAGTGAGTGTTTGTGTGTGTGTGTGTGTGTGTGTGTGTGTGTGTGTTTGTCTATAAATGTTCACAGTAAGAGTTTTGACTGTTGTGTGGGCTTTGTGCATTTGCAAGTGTGTTTGTGGGTACTAGCATATCTGGCTGTGGAGTGTAGAGTGTGTAGTGTGCTGTGAGTGTGTGTGTGAGTTTGTGTGTGTGTGTTTTTTTTTTGTTTTGTTTCTAGGGTGTTTTTGACTCTCTGCCCATCCGTCTGGGAGTGAGGTGGCTACCACCTGTCCAGACTCTGTCTTTGTCCTTGCGGGCTTGGCTCCAGCTGGGGAACAGAGTTCGCTTTTTACCACCTTCCACCACGCATCCACTCCACCCCCTCCCCACACACACACACACACACACACACACACACACACACACACACACCCTCCTTCTCTGGATAGACATCTTTCAGTACAGAGTCAAAGAACTGAGACTCCTTGTTCTCATACCACTCCTATTCCTCACTAAATCTTTGATTAAATATTTTGGCAAATCAAGATTAAGAAAAATAAGAATAAAATAGTTCTTTTTAGGGGGGAGGTGTATAAACTCAAGTGCAAAACGGAAGTGTGTGGGCATGTATCTATAAGTCAGTGAGCGACTTTTGAGCGTGTGTTAATTGAAGCTAAGGATGGCCACTGTCCCAAACTGTGCTGTGCTGTTTTCCACAGTGCCAGGTGCAGCTAACTTGGAGCGCTGCCATAACAAGGGAAGAGAAAGTGGAAGATTGGCATGACTGGCGTTGGCAGCACTACAGTGGCTTAACTTGGTGCTGTCAGAATTTTTTTTTTTTACTTTGGGGGAGTGTGTGTGTGTGTGTGTGTGCGTGCGTGTAGTGCTGTTTGCCCCCCTGGGAATGCACATGGATTGGACATGCCCCTGCCAGACATTTCATCCCCCCATTATCAATAGTTTTTTTTTTCATTTTTTTTGGTTAACTTGCACAGACAAGGGGATGGGGGTTGGCGGCTTCATTCTTGAATGAAATAACACCTCGTCTGTGTAGAGCATTGAGGGTTGCAGATAGATTTTCAAAGGCCTGGCCAATTTATCAAGAACAGCTAAACTAGGGCTTTATGCACCAGGGATGTCCTGTCGGGATTTTAACCAAAATAAAGTTCAGCTTTTAAATCAGAAAGGAAGTTCCGGGGAAGAAAAGCAATAAGGCCCAGTTCACCATGAGAAAATAGGACAGAGTGGGGATTCAATGACGGGGCTGGACGCCCCTTCTCTCAACTTTAAATTGATTCCTTATCTGTAATGGGATGGTGCAGATAAACAGCACTGTGGTTTTAGTGTCTTAGGCTGCCACATTTGTAAAGGCAACAGATCTTTATAGAGGGCTAGGAAAATCAACAAAGGCTGCAGACATCAAGAGAGTAGGGGGAAAAAATCACAAGGAATGTGGAAAGTCATTAAAGTAGAAAAAATAAGCCTTACCTAATGTGTCAAAAATATTTAAGAGGAAATACCAGCAGAACTCTGGGCTGTTTTGAGGTACTGATGGGAAAATGTGTGTAATAGACCTTGTGTTGCCTTCCTGATGTTGATTTTTTTAGCCATCTGTATAATTTAGTTTCATTTGGTCTCCTCAGCCCCCCCAACACCCCCACCCCCCTCAACCTCCCCCTCCTCCGTCAACCTCCCACCCCAAGCTGTTGTTGTGACCTTGAGAACAATTAGCCACTTATTGACTATTAAATTTCATTTTAATTACTGAGACGCCCAAGTCGTCTATGGACATTGAAAAAAAACAAAAAAACAGTCAAAGCACAAACAGTACACAGTTATCATCCATTAAACCATAGAACTGCTGTTCCTCTGTTAATCACGGCCAGAATAAAATGGCCCTTTGTTGATCCAGAGGGAACAGGACCACTTCAACTGTTGTTTTGATTCCCCCACAGTTACATATTTGTTCTATAGAATTAAATTTCTGGTCAGGCTTATTAGGAAGATTAACCCGGAGAATGACAGAGTTGTGAGGATGAGACAATGGAGGCAAGAGGGTGTTTTTTCCCCTCCGTCTTGTCTGATTTTCTATTAATTCCAACAACCTCTCTAATCTGTCACAGCCAAAGGGCTAGTGTGAGCGTAATGACAAGGAGTGATTTCTCCTGGGTTTTTCTTTGCTTATCTCCAACTCGGGGAGCTTGATAGGAAGAGAGAATGTAGGTCTTCTTGGGGCAAGTCAGGTCTGTTTTAAAAATAAGCTCCTCCGCCACCATGCATTGTTAAATGAATAAATTAGATAGAACATCAATTAACTTGATAACGAACGCTCATAAATTGATAACGGGTCAGGAAGTGGATGTGTTTTGCACATCCGTACTCCTGTAGGTCCAACCCATGGGAATATCTCGTTAAAAAAGTATGTGATCCAGATTTAGTACTAGCAGTAGCAAAGACATATTTCCTGAGAGGTATTGAGCATTGTAGTGGTGGTGTTTGGAAACTACTGCCAGCCTTTTAAATGATGACATGAAAAGAAAACTGATTTACGTGCTCAAATATTAAAATACAAACACAGGCACTAGATTTCATAACCTAACCATTCTGCTCAACCATTCGATTTAACTTGAACTTCATCTTGCTAGCTAACAGTTAGCTAACTTGCTGAATGATTTGAGAACCTGTTGTTTACTTTCATGCATTACTGTAATGTTAAACAGCATTGAGTAAAATTGGCCACTTGGCCTATGTTTAGACAACCAGACAAATAAACATCCAGTTAAGAAACAAAATGAGATGTCTGTGTCAATTTCTGACCTACTTCTTTCAGTGCCTTGGCATCAATCTACGGGATGATTGCGGTGCAAACATATTGATAAAACACACCACTGATCTAAAGGCAGATATTGCAGTGATGCATCAACACTGCGTCCCTGTGAATCTCCCAGTGCTCTTGAGTTGTTAGATTGTATATTACTCTATGAATCTACATAGGAGTCACTGCAAATATTGTTTCTCTTGTGAGATTGAGAAGCGTGTGTGTTGGGGCTCTCCTAACCTCAGCCCAGGCACACATGTTTTCTTTCATTTTGTCAGGGGACATTTTGCCTCTGCCCAATTTGAGGCCTGATATTAAATGATTTATTGGCCTGATGATGCACAGGTGCACAGTTGCAGGACGAGACAAGGAAAAGACACATAGCAATGGCCTCTGAGTCATTCTCTCATATGTCTGTATGCATATACTTTATGCTTGCCTGAGCATGTGAGATGGAATCGTGGAGCACCATGACTGATGATGCAGTGTCATGGATGATACATGGTCTTCAGTGTTTGCAAATCATTATTATTTATGCTATCATCTTGACAATGCACTGCGCATGTGATAAGCATGTAATAAATTCTCCTTCTGAGCCTCTGTGTGTCTGTCTCTCTCCTCTCTCTCCTCTTGTCTTTTCTTTTTCATTTGTCCCTCCACTGTATTGTATATATCTCCACCCCCCCCCCCCCCCCTCTCTCCCCTCCTGTCTCTGTCTTTAAAAAAAAGAAGCCAAACAAAGTCTGATCAAATAATGTTTTTTTACAGGCATGGATGAATGCAGTCATTGTTGCCAGTGCAAAAATTTGAGTGTGCATGTTATTGGCTTATATTTTTGGAAGGTTTAGTATGAAACACTCTTTCTCTCCCTCTTTCTCTCTCAGATGTTCCATGAAGATTCGGCGGGTGGATGGCAGCTGGTGGCAGTGGACGTGAACAAGCCTCATGGCCGTGCTCCCGCTTGCCTGCAGGTACCCCACTTTCATCTGAGCTAATGGCACAAACACCCCCCCCACAACCCCAACTCTCTCTCTCGCGCACATGCACATGCACACACACCACACACACACACACACCACACACACACACACATGCCCATCACCTTCGAAAAATAACAACACACAATCACGGCCCCTCAGACCAGTGCCGCGTCCAATGCCACATGTAGCTGAGCATGAACAGGAAGTGATAACAAAACAGCCAGGGGCAAACAGTACAGGGAAGAACAGAAATTTAGGTCGGAGAGAAAAGTCTGAAATCTAGTCCTGCACGAACAGCTCTGCTAGGAAGTTCCAGAATCTCTGATTGTTTTGTTTTTGTCGTTTGTCTTTTTTCACCAGATGTGTTTTTCTGAGAATAGTTTTTTTCTTTTTTTTCCTCCCTCAGAAATATATAAATAAATGCTCCTGAAACATTTGACATGAAAGGCAAGCATTCACTGCAGAGTGACTTAAAATGTCTTAATTTCTTTCCGCAACCTGCAAAGTTACCTATGCCCTTTCTATCACTCATCAACCTTAATGGCACACTAATGCTTTGCTAATATGATTTTAAATGATAGCTGAATCGCTATCCAGTTGAAGACTGTCAGATGTTTAATGGTTTTCACAAAATGTCAAATTATGCTTACGTGACATCTGAATGATGCAAGGGTTTCTCTTTTTTTTCTTTCCTCTGTTCTTTTGCTGGTGGTTGTATTATATCTTTGGTGGTGGTGCTGAAGGTAGTGGAAAGGCTGCACTAGCTGCTGCTGGCGGTAGTTTGATCTTAGCCATTCACATGCTAATGAGTGTAGGTGTGGGAAGGGCGTCTCAAACTGGGAGATGGAGAGCAGCTAGTGGCACTCCTCTTGCTCCCTTCCCACTCCTCCTCCTCCTCTCTCCCTCTTTTCCTTCCTCTGTCAGCACGTTATACACACTGAGATTTCCTCGGTGCGCACTCCCTACTGCTCCCGAGCTGAGGTGTTTGTGGAACTCATTCAGTGCTATCCATCCATCTGTATGGTGCCCTGAGAAAAGGCAGGTATGGCTGGAACACACGGGCCCTTGTCCTTTAAAAGTGTTTGCCACGCTCAGTCAAAGCCAACTCTTTGTTTCTTCTTGTTTTCATTTCTATTTCTACTTGTTTATTTACTTAATGACCCACTTATTTGTTCCTATCTATAGTTAGTTTCCTTATTCATCTTGCTACTACATGACAGAATGGGAAGGAAGTGTGACACTAGTTGCACAAGCTTTTGAATACAAAAAGCAATACGGAGGAGTGATAACCCACAACGAAACCAGCCTGCCTTTCCTAATGGCCAAAGGAGAGAAAACAGTCAGTCACTCAGTCAGTCAAGGGAATTGTAGTGGGCCTTTTGACACCAAAGTCTGACATTTAATGACATTTCCAAGCTCCAGGTGACTTTGAAGGGATCCCATTAAGGCCGTAGGGGAGTTGTGGTGCCTCTTGGCTGCTCTCTCTCTCTCTCTCTCTCTCTCTCTCCTTCTTCTTCTTGTCCTTTTCCTCTTCTTCCTCTTCCTTTTTAAGAGGGGCATGATGTAGTTCATCACAGAGTTCAATCACGGCGTCTCTTGGCCGAATGCAGTGGTCTGGTGATTGAGGACCTTGTGTCAGAAATGGCAGATGAATGAAAAGGCCTGTCTAAGTTGGGGTTGAAATGGGAATGGAAGTAGATGGAAATGCCACATTTATTATGTTTTTTTATTGTGTTTTTTAACCACTCACATATATGCTGCTGCTGTGTGTGTGTGTGTGTGTGTGTGTGTGTGTGTGGTGTGTGTGTGTGTGTGTGTCGCAAAAGAGAAAGTAAAATGATGATTTGGACATTCACATACATTATCAGGTGTTCTTAAGGTACTACTAATTAATCTGAACATCATTACTCTAAACTGTATTTTCTCACTTGAGCTATCTCTCACTTGAGCGTCTGTATTAAAATTGATCTTGTGTGATTGAATTATTCATTTTTGTCCATCGATTTTTCATGTTATTCACAGAAAGCAAATCGATACCACCTGAGAACACACTTAAAGCATCAAACTACTGAAATTGATAGGTGCTAACACCAGCACTCCATCACACTAGTTTTGCCATCATTATTGCATTAAAACATAGCGTAGCTTTGGGTGAACAAGGTGGGTTGTTGCTGCTCAAGTTATTTGGCTTTGATTTCTGTCAAACAAATGAGGCTTGATTGCACTACAACTGATTTTCCCCAGCAGGAGCGACCATTACACATTCCTTAAAAGGTGTAGAGATTTGACAAGAGCCTCATTAAAAGTAATCATGGCTCACTATCTCACTTGGACACAGGTGCCTTTGTAAATATACTACAGTTTTGGAAGGAACTTCATGTATAAAAGATACCGTAGCGTTGTCTTTTTATATAGCCCTCAGAGTTGTAAGTGCCCAAAGTATGCAAGTGTATGTGTGTGTGTGTGTGTGTGTGTGTGTGTGTGTGTGTGTGTGTGTGTGCACGTATATGTTCCCTGATTGCAAATGTTCCCTCCTTCAGTGTTCTGGAGAGGTTTGAGTGCTGTGAGTGTTTGTGTGTGTGTTTGTTGTGTGTGTGTGTGTGTGTGTGTAGAGCACTCCTGATAGGGCCCTCCTAGGCATCTGGGGAGCTCCAGTGCTGTGTGCTTGGCTTGATTTGTTGGAGTGCATAGCTGAGTGGAACACAGATGGAGGATTACTCTCAGCGCTGCCCGAGAGATTTCTTGACTGTATAGACATATTGTTTTTCATCATGTAGCGTCTAGCCGACTTACACATATGATTTGTGGAATAATGCCGTAGAATGTTGTTTCGTCTGAAGGCTTAACGGATGGTGGAGAGGTTCACTCTCAATTCCCCCAAAATGCTTGACAAGACAGCTGCATTGATTCTCATAACGATAGGTTATATGATTTATTGCCATGGATAAATTTGAACTTTAGTGTTATTCACAGAAAGCGAAATCTTAACTTTAGTTAAAAATCTTAACTTTAGTTAAGATTTATCATCATCATATCACCATTATAATGTGATACAAAAAATTTTACGAATCAATTCACACAGGCACTTAGTAGAGTCGTTGTACTTTCAAATGCAGAGTATGGATATTTGTGGTATGTCTGAGCAAGAAATGTTTACCTTCTAATAGGCCCCCTTCAGTCCACACCAGCAGTGCAATTACAGCCAGTGCTTTTTACGATATGAAGTCTTGGGATGATTAGTGCAAAAATAGCAATCAGACGTCTTTTCCTGGGAAGGCAAAGTGCAGGACAGTGTGCGGGAGGCACTGCCAAGTCTGAGAGTAATTGGGCATCAGCTGATTAGCTCAGCCGCCTGGCAGATGTACTTCACCTGCAGTCAGCCATGCAACCCACTGAGTGGAGAAGAGGAGGAGAGCAAAGCAGACGGGTGGAGAGACACAACTGAGTAAACACCTGCCTATTTATTTCAACAGAGAGAGAGAGGGAGGTGAAAGACAGACAGAAGAAAGAAAGAAAGAAAGAAAGAAAGAAAGAAAGACATAGTAATATGAGATCACAGGGATACCAAAAAGGAAAAAAGTGATGACATTATTTGGACAGTACACCAGTACTTATTGGTATCACATAATCACATAAATATTTGGTTTTACATAAACATCATGTTATCACACACTGTTACACCTGTTCTTAGAAGTACAGTTATTGGAATAAGAGTCGCTTTTTTGATACATTTACTATTATTGTAGCCAGTCATCTGTGTCACCATATAACCGTTCATGGACACTGTGGGATGTTTGAAAATGGTTTATATGCACTGGATCTCCCCTTGAGCAGACTCAGATCCATGCCCTAGTCTGGTGCTGAGGGGGATTTAATGGCAGGGTTAATGAGGAGCTCTTGTTCTCCTCTCCGTAGGCCACCCAGGTGTTAATTAGGCTTGCTATGGCCCTACATTATAATTACACTCTGGATATTCTAATGAAGGCGCAGTAGCAGCCAAAGACCCAGCACAGGACCTTCCGACCATTTGTCTTGGGTGCTGAACTTTCGCCATTGCAAAGGAACTTTAAAAGTCATTCGTTTGGAGAACTTGGAGTCCGCACCAAGCAGCCCTGGCTGTGCGGATGCTGGCAGGGACAATGCCGGATGCAAACAAACACATTCTTGAGGGGTTGTTTAAATCTCAACTGTGCATTTTATAGGATTTGCAGTTATACTGTAATTGAACTCCAGATCAATTGACTGTGCTTAGTTAGCAGTACCTGTGTGGGCTATTTCATTACACCCCTGAGTCGTTTTTCTGCTGTTTCACTCAGTGATTTAAAACGCATTCCTCACTAGTGTCTCGTGTCTGTGACTGTGACTTGCAGTGTGCTGCTGAATGCACAGTCAGATGTATGCAAGCATGTTTCTGTGTCGAATGTTTGTCTTGAGTGTGGGACAGGGTCTTCATTAACATGCTTGAGCAGATGTATGCACTGAACATGTATACTGTATCATATAGAACATCAACATTAAAGGAAAAATCTGGTATCAGTCAACCTGTAGCCCTGTTGTTCCACTTTGCTCAGTGCTGTCGCTTGGTATTAGAATGACAGCATTTGGTACAACTTAGAAAAAAATTGCGAACTAGCAGCTAACGCTAACAAATGCGGGCATAAGGAAACAAGCAAACGTATGTGCTTCCTTGCCCTCATCATTTTGCTATTTGGTCCATGTTAAATGTTTGCGCTGGCTGCCATTTTGCTATTTGGTCCATGTTAAATCAAATTCTGTTGTTCTCATATCTACAGACAGCACTTGGCAACGTGAAACAACAGGGCTATGGGTTGATTCACTCTGGATTTTTTCTGTGTTTAATGTCACCATCAAGGCCTCTTCAAGGCCTTTCTTTTCCCATCTGCATTCAGATGCCCTGTTAGCTAGTTTTTTAGCTAGATTCTTCTGTAGGGACCTTATGTTCTTTCATCCATGGTGTTATCGGTTTTCTAGTATTGAGCAGCAGATCGCTCTTTCTTTCTTTCTTTCTTTCCTCCCCTTTCTCTCTCTCTCTCTGTGTCTGTCTTTTTCTCTCTGACCATGGTCCCGATGCTGTGAGCTTGATTGATGGGCCTATTAAATGCTTAGGGGAGAACACCTCAGCCTATCGATGCAACCCCTTTCCCCTTTCCTTTAAGATGGCTGGTTAGTAGGATGTGGTGGAATGATTTGGTGGAAGACTCTCTCTCTCGTTGTGTCCTTCTCTCTCTCTCTCTGTCTTTCTCCCAATCCCTCTCTTTATGCCTCTGCTGTTGCTTCCCTTTGAGGGAATCACTGCTGCTTCATCTTAGAGCCCTATTGGCAATCACAGACCTCATCTCAGGCCTACAAATCACACTGTTCACTTTCTAGGGTTTTCCCCTCCAGTAGCCCCAGTTAGGGCAGCACAAGATGGTGGACAAGAGATGTCTGTAGCACAGACAACAGTAGCTCTGACCTGGCCCTGATATGGTGTTGGTACAGCTCTGGTATCACTCTAATATAAAAACCGATTTTGCTTTGATTTATTTCTGATCTGACTCTGATATGGCCTCACTGTGTCCCTGGTCCTGACATGGTCCTGATTTGTCCTTGAACTGGCTTTGAAGTGGACCTGATTTGTCCCTGAACTGTCTCTGATATGGTCTTAAAATGGCCCAGATGTGGCTCTGGCATGCATTTCCCAAATAATAATGGATATTAGCATTGAACCACCGTAGTACATTGCAAATTCAAACAACCCAGCAGTCCGCTTGTTTCCCAAAAATCTCCAACTACCATAGTACAATGGAAGTCTGAACTACATTAGTATGGAATACCATTGCCCAAACTGCGTCCAAACAAGTGTAGTTAAACTAATATGACATATTTAATAGTAATTGTGGATAATATTCACTGAAATGACGTTTCTTATTTGTATGGATTTCAATATCAATAAGTTTGTATTGAAAGCGTTTCACAAATAGAGGATATAGGAGGATGATGTCAAGACAAGATTATGAATGCCAATTCAAGCTATATGTATTAGGAAATGGAAAGCATAGGCTATTTGGCAATAATTATTTAGTGAGTATCTACACTACACAAAATACTCATTTGAAAATGATAAGAACATCCTGATAGACAAATACACATGTTGCACTGGCATGTCAGAATGGAGAGTGGTCTAGTGGATTAAGGTGTCATTGACGAGTCAGCGCTGTAAGGCTTTTTGTCAGTTCTAAGATTGAATCCAGGCGGGTGCTTTAATGACGACTTGTTTTTCGATTAAAAATCTTAATACAATTATTTAATTGTATCAAAGTTGTAATTTCAAACTTCTATAAAAGTTGTAATTTAAAACCTCTGTGGGATAATAGGAGCATTTGTTTTTAAAACAAAACTTGCATCTTTCCACCCCAACGGTGAAGTGAGGTGAGATCATTCATTCATGCTTTAGGCAGGGATAATGCATCAAAGGGTGCCCAATCTGACATTTCAAACCCCAAAAAGACATCACATGAACATAACTATGCCTCTACTACAACCCCATGGTAATCGTCTGAACTATGGAACTTAACAATCCAACTTACGATGGATAGTCCAAACTCTGCTTTTGGGAAACACTTGCATCGTGTAACGATGCCTCAGATTAACATAGTTATCAACATTGTTAGTTGCTCAGTATGATTAATGCCGTTGGGAGTCCATCGCTCAAACCACGAAGTTGCTAAGGATGTTAGCAATGACACTTTTGGGAAACAAGCTCTTCATCTGGAGCAGAACTTCCTCTCTCCAGTGGTGTTTATCTAACCTTGGCAGGGGTGTGAAGAGGACTGTGTAAGGTCACAGAATTGGAGAGGAGGAATAAATCACCCTCATCCAGGACCAGCCATCTTGTCTGGTCCACACACACACACACACACACACACACACACACACACTACAGATGGAGAGCTTCCAGACCTCCTCACGATCCTCTCCTGCAGGCTTTCCAACTGCCACTGTTTGCCACTAGTGTGATGTACAACATACCTGGCCATAGAGATCAGTGTTCTTGGCTGACTGTCGAGGAGAATCCCATGGTGAGTGATGATTGTTTTCCTTACTCTGGCAAGTTTACGGAAAAGACACATTTTGATCAGTGTGAATCAGAAATAATAAACAGGATTCCCATGTCCAGTGTGAGCTGAGATGGATTTGAATGTGCGATTGCATGGCTGTTATAGAGTTTCACTCGGACTGTGTCATTGGCTGCAGGATTTGCGTGTCTTGGCAGTATAAGACTACAGAAGGGGTCCATTGGACCTTTTGCCAGTTTGCACGTATGACCACGACACACTGTTCCAGAATGTTCCTATCTCTAGACTGTTCACACCACAGCAATTGAATGTAGATGTTTAGAACTCACATTCATTTATTACTTATTAAAAAAAAAACTTTTTGCAATAAAACTGGAAATATATATTTTACTGTATGTTACATAAAACTGCCTGGAGCTGTGTGACAATTTTGGGCAAGAAATATAATTTATCAACTGAATTATGGTGTCCGAATTGGTTTCCCTAGTTGGCCAGTGTTATTTAGTTCCCCTGTGGGTAGTGGCAGCTAGTTTGTCTTCTCTCCTCAGTCATTTCCCCAAGTCAACTAATTGGCCCTGGTGCTGCTAGTGTGCTGTATGGCAATACTGTGGGAGATGGTGAGGAAAGTGCAAAGAGCTGCACTTGTTTTGGCTTCAGTCAATTTGCTTACATAACCCAGTGCCAGAGTAGGGGTATTACAGTCTTTGAATGCATTGTGCAGGCACAGGATTTTGTGTGTGTGTGTATGTGCGTGTGTGTGTGTGTGCGTGTGTGTGTGTGTGTGTGTGTGCACCCTTGGATTGCTGCGTATGGATTATGGATTCCTCTCTCTCTCTTTACAGCATCTGGCTTCTACATGGCTCTCATCTCTTGATTGTCTCTCTCTCTCTCTCTCTCTCTCTCTCTCTGTCTATCTGTGTCTGTCTGTGTGTGTGTGTGTGTGTGTGTGTTGTCTGTGTGTGTACCTGTCTTGTGCAGCATTTTATCCATGCTGTAGTTGGAATGATGGAGTTCAGAATTGGGTGGCCCCAGAAGAGAGTCCCAACCACCGATACATCTATCTCTCTCTCTCTCTCTCTCTCTCTCTCTCTCACACACACACACACACACACACACACACATACACACACACACACACACACACACACACACAACACACACACACACACACACACACCACACACATACACACACACACCACACACACACACACACACACACACACACACACACACTCACACCATCCTTGTTATTGTGGTAATAGGCAGAGTCAGGACAATTTTCTTCTTTGTGGGCTCTCTGCACTTTGCCAAGATCCACCCAAGACAAGAGTTCTCTGTGCACTCAAAACTCTCACTTAAATATGGACATTACTGTAATAAGAATAAAATACTTATCACATGGTATATATGAGAATGAAATACTTTCTTGAGCTGCCAAGGGGCATTTGTCTCCAGATACACTTTATGTGTGGAATATCTGACTATGTGCGGCTTATTCACTCTGGAATCAAGTTTCTTGGCTCTCTGTGTTTCTGTAATGTTCAGAAGAGGGCTTCTAGCAGACATCTAATACAAATGGAAAGTCTCTTGACAATCCCATTAGTCTATTATTTAATGTCTATTTTACTGAAATAAAACATTAAGGGAATCCACTCTGCCTTGTATGCTGCATTTTCTTTGAGAATGTGTGTGTGTGTGTGTGTGTGTGTGTATGTCTGCGTGTGTGTGTGTGTATGTGTGTGTATATGTGTGTGTGCATGTGTGAGTGCGTGCGTGTGTGTGTGTGCATATGTGTGTGTGTGCATGTGTGAGTGTGTGCATGTTTGTGTGTGTGTATGTGTGTGTGTGGTGTGTGTGTGTGTATGTGTGTGTGTGTGTCTATGAACAGGTAAAGGAAGTTCCCAAGCATGTCCTTCATTTTTTTTAAATCTTTTTTTGCCTCTTATTTTCGATGGGTTTTCTGGAGGCTGGCAGAGTTATGCCAGACACCCTGCCACTAAGGGAAAGCTAATTGTCTGTCAGCTGACGGTTGTGCAGCACCTGAAGTTTCAAAGTTGCCCAGCAAAAAGCAGGGGGATAACAAGAGCTTAGAGAGTGCACGGAAAAGAGAAAGAAAAGAGAGGTTTGATTTCTGAACAACTACAAAAAAAGAAAAGAATAAAAAAAGAAGGCACAGGGGGAACATCAAAACAGTGTGGGAGCCATCTTGTCTTTCAATGGCAGCTATTAAATTGATCTTGACATCCTGTGTGCTTATGTTTTTTTGGCGCCACCAACCACATCAGACAAAGTAGGACACTTCACCTTGGGCGCATTGACAGCCCCGCTGTTTTTCTAGAGTGTTCGACATATCTCATTGTTTGATTTAAGAAAAAAAGGGGGGAAAAGAAAAGAAAGGAAAAGTGAAGAGAGGGAAAAAAAATGACAGAATGTTTAAAAGCACCCAGCATCCACAGGAGAACTGATAAGAGGCCGGATGGAAAATGGGTAGAGGTTGCAGAGAGCAACAGCAACAACCACACCCTCCAGGGCCAAATCACCCCCTAGCCCCATCCACAGCCACAGCCAGGTAATGGGATCCAGTGCATGGGACGGAGTGAATGTACCAGAGAAGTCAGGACCTCGAGAAGTGGGAGAGGAATGAGGAGGGAAAAACAGTCATCTGTTTGTCCCCTTCAGCCAAAACACCCTGGGGAGGACAAGCGTCTGGAAGCTGGAAATGTCAAACTGCTTTGTCATGTTCCATCTCAGTCAGAGAGAGAGAGAGCGAGAGGGGGACTGGGGCAGTGAGAAGAGAGAGGGAGAGACGGAGAGAGAGACAGAGAGAAAGAGACAAAGAGAGAGAATCAAGAGTTGAGGGTAGATGCTGTAGTTCTCTGCTATTATCACTAGGGTTATTGGTGGTGGCCCCTACTCCATCTCTAGAATACTCTGAAATGGGAAGAAAGGGGCAGAGGTTTGGGAGCCTGTGTGTGTGCGCGCTTCTGTGTGCTTCTTCTTCACCTATAAGACTGGCTAGGTTTAAGAAAGTGCCTCTTACTTGAATGAGGGTCTAAGTCAGTGTTCTCTCTCATTTGATAGTCCTTGTTTATGTCAGGAAACAAATGTCTGTTTGTTGGTGCCATTGATTGGATCCCGTGGGGCTGTAGTAAATCTTTTCTTTGTTTCTGCAATCAGAATGTTCAGGCATTTGCCGCTAAATGACTTGTAATGAAGTTATGCAACAATGAGGAAGACGCAATCCACACTGAAGTAAACATTTCTGTAGTTACATCTGAAATAGACATCACATGGATATTTGTGTGTGTGTGTGTGTGTGTGTGTGTGTGTGTGTGTGTGTGTGTACAGGGTTATATCTACCTCATGTGGAAGCATACAAACTCTGACAAATACAGAGAGCGAGGGAGAGAGTGTGAGAGAGAGAGAGAGAGAGAGGAAGCAAGAAAGAAAGGGACAGTGTCATGGTCCTGCAGTGCCCAGAAGTTCCTCCACGAGGAAGTGCTGAATTTTCATTCTTCTGTCCCTGCCGGGCCAGGATCAGAATTTGAATGGGACCTTTCAATGGGCCCCTTGAGTCTCCAGGCCACTACATTATGAGACACCAAGTAGCGTTGCATTCACCTTGAGACTCTGAGACACAGGCCAGGCCACTGCCTGTTTATTGGGTACTTTTATCCCATGAATATTTCCAAAGGCATAATTGCCTTGCGAGCTTTGATGTTATGACACAAGAGTTTTTGAAGGCAGTATACACCCCCACACTCCAACACATGAATATACACACGGACGCTGTCTCTCTCTCTCTCTCTCCGTCACTGTCTCTTTTTGCAGTGCATTCATGCACTTTCGACAATTTTGATCAAGTTTGACAAAGTGAACATTTGCTGCATGTAAATGTGGTAACACTTTATATTGCACACACATATTCACCATTAACAACCTGCTTATGAACACGCAAATAATAACATACTAGCCATTTGTTAGTCATTACAGATCACTTATTAATGCTTTATTCTGCATGAACTTATTCTACCCATAGTAGACCATTAACTAAGAAATTCTCCAGAATTACTTCCTGATTACAACTTATTCATAGTAAATAAGTTAGTTGTTGTATATGAATTATGATATTAATATGCTTTCCTCAGTAAGAGGATAATAAGGTGCTAGTACAACAGGAACAGGAACAGTTATTCTCAGGAACAATTATTCTCAATCAAAAAAAACGAAATTAGGATTTTTTTGGATAATATTAGAACTTGTAGCTTTGTTTTTTTTGCTATAAATAAACCATCTTTTCTCAGTATTACTGAAGGTGAATAACTGTTCCTGTTTTACTACCGTTTTATAAGCTCCACACTAACCATAGCATATTAAAATCATAATTCATATACAACAACTAACCTACTATCTGCGAATAAACAGTAATTAAGAGCTAATATTGGAAAGATTCTTAGTTAATGGCCTACTATGGGTGGAATGAAGTCATGCAGAATAAGGTATTAATAAATGATTTGTAGTGACTAACAAATGGCTAGTATGTTATTAATTTGCATGTTAATAAGCAGTTTGTTAATGGTGGATCTGTGTGTGCTAATATAAAGTGTTACCATAAATATTTATTCCTGTTTTCATAATGCTGCTTTCTCCACGATTCTTTGGGGAAGCGGAGACTGATGTGATCTTTCGAAAAGTCTCAAATGGGAATAAAAGTCATTTACGTATGTAGTCAGCTTCTCTCAGGGGACGTTGTGTATGATTCCTCTCGTGGACAAAGTAAGGCTTGATTTGATTTGTCTGAGTGGATCATGTAGGGGATTACAGTGTCTAATGACAGCTCTCTACTCCTGATGGCAGCCAAGATTGTGGCGTCAGGGCTTAGAAAGTAAACATGGCTGCTTGTTTGCCTGCTGCAGCAGCAGCAGCAGCAGCAGCACCATGAGCTGGTTTCCTCCCTTCTCTTCGAGTGGAGTGCTAGGCCAGCAGATGGGAGGAAGTGGATTTGCATAATGGCAGCGGCCGTGGCTGCTCTCCCAGCTCCCAGGGAGGAGAGGGATATGTTTTTTTTTTCTTGTGAGCTGCTGAATAGAGGACTCCTATTCTATTCCTCCTCACACCCCACCCCGTGTCTGTATTTTTCACTTTCTCCCTGTCTATCTCTCTTTTTCACTTTTCTCTGTCTTTCTCTCTTTTTTACTTTCTCTTGTCTGTTTTTCACTTTCTCCCTCTTTCTCACTCCATCCTGCAACCCCGTCTAGTTGCTAGTTTGTCCCTTTCTTTGGTTTATTTCACAAACCCATGCATCCCTTCTTCTTTCCCCCCTCTTTCTCTCTCTCTCTCTCTCTCTCTCTCTCTCTCTCTATCTCTCCCTCTCTCTCTATCTTGCCACTTCCCTGCTGATTGTCCGCCCACCAGCAAGCTGTCCCGCTCTTCATGGAGACTTGGACTTGCGCTCCCCGGAGGTGGAGGGGGCGTAAGAGGAGGACAGGGGTGTAATAGCACGCCCCATTTTGCTTTTTTTTCCTTATCACTCCTTCGCACCACTGTGTTTTCTGCACTTAAATACACTCAAGCTGGGATCGTTTGAATGTTAAATTCCCAGCCTTAACTGTGCACTCAACGCCAATATGCAATAACAGCTCTGTTTTCTCTTCTCTCCCTCCCTCTTGCTTTCTCTCCCCCTCTGTCTCCCTCTATTTTTCTGTCTCTTTCTAAACCAAATGAGATGCATTGCCTTTTACCTATCTCCGTTTGGGGTGTATTAGTCTCATACATAGGGAGTCAGTTGTCGTCTCTTTATGTGTGTTATCTGCAGGAAGTGGTCGTGATTGCTTTTCATAACCTGCAGGCTTGCCCACGGACTGGTTTGTCTCCGTCTGTTTTTGAGAGGGAAACGTCTGTCGCTCTTCTCTTTCCTCCATTTAAAAGCCCCTGTGTTTGAGCCCATGAAGTAATGTCAACTTGTCTTTTATAAACTGCTGGAGCCCATTTGGCTTATATTTTGATGTATTTGCCAGCTATAGTGGTTGAAATGATAGATTGGATTGTCAGCATATGAAAAAGGATTGTCATGCGTAGGCCGACTGTCATGTTTTGATACTCCTCCTTTTCATTTCGTGTTGTTTATTTCTTCTATCAAAAATGCAACAATACTGATCTCTTTCTTCAGGAGGATTTCCAAGACAGATGTTTGGACATCTGTTTTAGTAAGGCTCTCCAAAAGAGCTGAATCACTCCAGCGCCCAGACACAGACACACACACACACACACACACACACACACACACGCACACACACATACACACTGATCAGGCACACAGAAAGCACATAATGTAGACATGTTCACACACCAAGATACATTTTCAGATAATTATTAGATATGGGTGATATCATTACTGTTCCTTTGTATGACATTGTATTTGTTTTGTGTCTTTGCTAGATATGAAATATTAGACTTTTGAAAGCTCCCACATCTGAGTATTTTCTCAAACCACTGGCTTAAATGCTGATAGCAGTACTTATATCAATCAATATGTTAGGTAGAGATCTACAGGAACAACACAAAAAACAATGTAATGTAAAAAAATATATATATAATATGATATTTCCTTAAGTTTAAGTATCCATGTAAGATGATAAAGTGCTGTATGTTGCAAAGGCAGTTGCTATTGGATCAGATGCTGGTAACATGAAACTGCTGTAATTTGAGCCATCTCTTGAATAATCGTAAAACCTCATGATGCCCATCTTTTTTTCCATCCGATGCTGACATGTACTGTCAACCACACTGTTCTATGTTATTTTGAAAGACTGTTTCTTCATTTTCCTTCCTCTTTGAGGCCTTGTTTAAAATCGTGTTATGAGCCCTAGAGATTTTTAGACTATTTTGAAATGACATACAACAATAATAACGGACTGCATGAAATCTGAATGTTGCCCACCACTATCTTAGTGTACATAGATAAGGCTATTCATCTCAAGACCTCAGGATGCTCATCTTTTTACATAACATGATCACACACCTCTGCGTTGCCAAGTGTTAGCATTTGGACACGTCTTGGGGATTAGCTGAGGCTAGCTGACAGGAGACACACTCTCTGGTCCAGTCCCCACTGGCACACTCCAGCCCAGCCTTTGCCAGTCTGCCTGACTCTCTCTCTCTCTCTCTGTCTGTCTGTCTTGCTCTTGGAAGTGGCCCAGTCCTGCCACCTTCCCTCCCACCCGTCTTTCATGCCCAAGTGAGGAGAGCCCATGTCCGGGCTGGTGATCGCTTCATCTGGCTCCCCTTGTTCTGCAGAGAGGCGAGTGGGTGGCTTGGTTGTCAGCTTGTCCAGTCCAGTAAGGACTTGCTCAATCCACCTCCCTTGTGATTAATAGCCTCCATTATAAATCAGAGCAAATCAGCGGGGTCTGTCTTCATGAGAAAAACACACACACACACACACACACACACACATACACAAAGGGAGAGAGGCACTAGAGAGTGAGGCACTCGAGTAAAAATGCAATGCAATGAATGTCAATCAAATCTCTTGTAAACATTGGATTGGATGATCGATGAATGTTGTTACAGTGTATCCATTAGTATAGTGCTGTACTGAGGTTATATATACCCAAACCAGCTGTTGGTCTTGAAAGTAGACAATCAGTCTCTCTGTCTGCATTAGCTCTATGATGTCACACAATCTTTTTGCTTATTGTGGCTAATCTAAGCCCACAATGTTTGCTACATTGTAGCCATAGGCACATCAAAATGTCTTCAAACTGTCAAATCTCCATAATCTAGTGCAGGAAATGTACACAGAATCTACTCATCTCTCTGATGCATGTAGCATGTAGCATGAGTACAGTGTGTTACTCGTGACTAATTAGTCTGTCTGTTTCCACAGCAACTGATGCGCTCATCAGTGTTCCACATGTTCATCCTCAGCATGGTCGCCGTGGATGTGATCGTCGCCGCCAGCAACTACTACAAAGGGGAGAGCTACACGAGAGTCTACGACGAGTTCTACCTGGCAGAGGTGAGACATTTTACAGAAGAGACAAACCATTTTAAAGTCACCACTTAGATAAATGAGTTCAGTCCCAAGAAGAGATCAGTCGCCAAATAAGGTAATGGAACTTTTTCTAGTGTTAATTATAACTCGTTTATCAGAATCGGCCCTCTTCATAACATCAGGTGTGGTTGCTTGGAGTATGAAGAAGCTATGGGGGAGAGAGGGAAAAAAGGAGAGAGAGGCCTATAGAGAGAGAGAGAGAGAGAGAGAGAGAAAGAGAGAGAGAGAGATCCCACATCCCGCCACAACTAAAGCTCCACCTTTTACACAGTGACAGTATGCTGAAAAGAAATAAAAAATAATAAGAATAAACAAATAATAATAATAAATAAATAGTAATGGTAATAAATAAGGTGCCGGTTGAAATGGTGTCTAATCTGGAGGAAATCAGAGTGGCGGCTGTAGATATTGTTGCCCAGAAGCAGCACCGGGTTTCCTTGTCGTCTCTTAAATCTGAAATCCACAGATTAAATCAGGTGATGAGTGACAGCTGAGGAGCCAAACAGCCTATGGGCATTCTCCATTTTTTTCCGATGCGCTTCTGCGGGGATCCTCTTTTGTGTGTGTGTGTGTGTGTGTGCGTGTCTGTGTGTGTGTGTGTGCGCACAGTGGTGGTGTATAGGTATGTGGAGCTATGCATATCTCTCTACGTTTTTAATTGCCCAAGAGTGTGTGTGTCTGTGTGCACACGTGTGTGTGTGCGTGGGTGTGTGTGCAAGTGCATTCTTTGTATGTAAATATGTGTGCATATGTTGTGTTTTTCGTGTGTGTGTGTGTGTGTGTGTGTGTGTGGATTGTGCCATCTGTCTGCCTGGTTGTGTGTGTGAGTATGTTTGTTCTGTTGTATGTATGTGTGTACCTGTGTGTGTCTCTGTGTGTGTGTGTGTGTGTGTGGCATCAGTATGCAGGCAGTGTGGTGGGAACAGAGAAGGGTAGGGGAGTGAGACCACCCACCTCCTCACAGCTGAAGGCCAGAGATAAGAGCAGGGAAGCACCCCTGATATTCACAAACCTGCACCACCGCCACCACCACCACTGCCACCGCCTCCGCTGCCGTGCTCTAGATCATCATTAATCCACTTTATTATTTATTTCCCCTCAGCCTCGGCTAGGTGTGGCGAGAGGGAAGGAGAGGGGTGGAAAATGGCTCTTTCAAATTGTTTCCTCTTTGTCTTTTTCTTCCTTCACTCTCCTTCTCTCTCTCTCACTCTTTCACACACACACACACACACACACACACACACACACACACACACACACACACACACGGCATATCTGTTCCCCTCTCTCTCTCTCATTCACACACACAGGATATCTGTTCCATTCTCTCCCTCTATCTCTAATCAAATCAAATCAAATCAAATCAAATGGATCTCTATTAGCATGGCTGCATAAAGGTATTGTTGCCAAAGCAAGAGAAATAACATGTTGGGCATGAGCTCTCTCTCTCTCTTTCTCTCTCTCGCTCTGTCTTTCTTTCTCTCATATGGTGTGTTTTCTCTCACTCCCTCTCGATCCCACACCTTCTATCTCTCTTTTGTCTCATATGCTCTCTATCTCACTCTCTCTCTCTCTCTCTCACACACACACACACACTCCCTCAATTTCACAACCTTCCTGTTTCTCTCTCCCTCGTTCACACTTCAGCGTGGGCTTGGCAGAAACGGCCATGTTTTCAGTCGGCCTCTCGATTCTTTTCATCTCCAATCTCATCGCCCTTTGGCGTTTACTCTGCCCCTTGCCTCGTTTTATGGAAGAAACTCAATGGGAAATGGCGGGAAATTAGCCAGGTGATTTTGTGTAGGAAATGCATTTACAGTAATGGCCTGTGGGTTGCTGTATTATGCCTGTAGCCCCCCCCCCCTCACACACACACACACACACACACACACACAGTGGCAAACATACACACGTTATTGAGAGAAAGAGGAACAATGAAATGGGCTATGTGGACCGTATGAGTGAATAACATGGATTATGTAAATGTCTTTTTCACTGTCCCCCTCTCATGCTCTCTCCTCTCTCTCTTTCTCTCTCTCTCTCCCACACACACATACATACACACACACACACACACACTTTCTCAGCGATGGTCCTTAGCCCTGTCTTGTGTGTGCAGGTGGCCTTCACTGTGCTGTTTGACCTGGAGGCTATGTTGAAGATCTGGTGTCTGGGCTTCACCGGCTACATCAGCTCCTCCCTACACAAGTTTGAATCCCTGCTGGTAGTGGGCACCACTCTGCACATCTACCCAGACCTCTACCACTCCCAGTTCACCTACTTTCAGGTACGGCTGACATGCTATCACAAAACACACACTAGTAACCTATTTCCAGGTGCACAGTAGTCTGCTGTTGTCTTTATTGTGTATGTTTAGATACAGCCGTAGTCCTTGGCTGTCCTAAATGATCAACATCCAACCCTTTCTGGAGTCACACTCCATCTCTATCCAGATGCATTTAGAATATCGTGAATGTCAATGTCAATGTCAATGTCTATTTATTTATAAAGCACTTTACAAACAGCAGCCGTTGACCAAAGTGCTTTAATACAAAGCAGAAAACTAGATCAAAATAATAGTAAAAAAAACAAAGAGACAAGAAAAAAGATACAAAATACAAAATAATACTTAATACTTTCTTTTTTAATTGTTGTATGTGCAAAGATCAGAAGGGAAATCTATTTATGAAATTTAACAAATAAAAAGAAGGATAAATAAATAATAAATAAATAACTAGAAAAGCTCTCAGAGAGCGCAGACCTTCGCCATGGCAATATAGTGTCACTGACGCAATACAAATTCCAGACAGTGTTCCGGATCACCACCAAAATTGAATCATCTGTTCCTTGTCCGAATACCTACGTTGTCCGAAAATGTCATCCAAATCTGTGTAGTACTTTTCAAGTTATTTTGTACACAGACAAACAAACAGACAGACAGACAAATGGCAGCGAAAACATAACCTCCTTGCATAGGAAATAATAATAATAATAATTTAAAAAAATTGAATTAATATTGATCTAATCCTTTACCATACACCAGATCAGCTGCATACAAGAGCTTTTTTCCTACAGACAGCAGTCTTTTAAAAATCCTTGAAACTTCTCAACAACAAGACTAATGTAATATAAACGCATAGAAATGGTAAGTATAATAGCTCCAGAACATTTATTTTGGTCTCCATTACTGAGGTCACATCATCCCATTGTAAGCCCTGTAACATGTCCTTTATCGCAACTGCTACGCCATTAATACTTCAGGGGCACAACCCAAGTGCAAAATAAATACATTCATTTTCCCGATTCTCCCCACCCCATTTCATATCCCAGAGAACTAGCCATAAAGGGCAGTGGCGTCCTGCTGGTCCACAGGCAATGACATGCTTAAATGCTCGATCCATCAAGAACAACCCCAAATATATGACTCAATTTATTTTTACCTTTGAGGCAATGAAAATGTCCCCTCTGACAATGTGTCGTCAATCAATCTTATTTTTGCGAATTCCTGCGATTGTGTTGTCATGGTAGCTTTCATGCCTCATCAAAGGTTTGGGTTTATGAATATGTTTGATTTTGATTAAGATATCGTTCGTGTGTGGTTAATGCTTCTAGCTGGATGAACATTTTCAGTTTCTGAGGTTTAACCTACGTAGGCTAAGCATATATTCAATTTAGTTCGAGTTTGGACCAGTGCAGCTATATTTTCTCTCAAAACAAATTCTGGTGAATAGGAATATGCTCAGCTTACTTGAGACAGAACAAGATCTGAAGTGGTGCTTATAAGACTGTAATAAGATCCTTGAGAGTTTGAATATTATATGCTTACGCTGAACTTGCTCTTTTGACTTTAGAAGGCAGCAAAAGCTAGAGGACAAGCTTGGGATATGAAAGCTACTTGAGCATGAGGGCATTCAACAAATAATAGCAGGGGAGAAATCTGGTGTGACTAAATCCATAGCCATGTTGTTTGAAGTCACAGAGTGCTGTCTAAGAAAAAGAATCAGAATATTTGATATAGCATTGACCAAATAGCAAACTAGCAATTTGGTCTACTTGTTATATGTTGTATCAAATGTTTTCTTTAGAGACAGCACTTCAGTGCTGTGGACTGATTTATACCAGATTTCTCCTGTGATGGGTCACTGTAAGTAAACAGTCAACGGCGAATGCCAGTACTTGGTAGCTGTCTATAATAGGCAATACTTTCAGCATTCTTCAGGCTAATAGCAAAACAGATGAATTCAGTGCCATACTTGATATTAAGGCGTTGCCAATTAGCCGTGTCGTTGCTAATTAGCAAACAAAAATAGCATTTTGCTGCCATGCATAGCAGGGCAATCTGAAAAGAAGCACTCAGGATTGCTTTTGTCAATTTACAGCCCAAAAAGCATCTGTATGAGATACACAGACCTGGCATCGATAATGAGGTAGACAAAGCGAGGCCCTGCCTTCATGAGGTAGCGCCAGCCTCTACTGGTCTGTGACCATGCATCCATTAATATGAATTAAAAGCCCCATTTGCGTCTGTTCTGTTCAGTCACTGAGTCACGACACAGAGTGGCAGAGAGTGGCACATGGATATTAATGTCTGTCAGTTTAACACATCGATTAGATGGCTCAGGCATATCCATCACTTTTACAGTGAGGAGATTGCATGAAGAGTATGCAAACATTTGCACGGGAGGCCTAACTTGATTGCTTGGTCCCCTGCACACACCCACCCACACCCACACACACATAACACACACACACACACACACACACACGTACACTTGCACACACACGCACACGCACACGCCCACGCACACATACTCACACACACACACACACCACACACACACACACACACACACACCACACGCACACTCACACACACACACACACACACACACACACACAGTGTTTTGTGCCTCCTATGCACATACTGGATACTGTATACACTTGCAGTATAAAATGTGCAAATATTACGATAGCCTGTTAGTCAATAGCTGCACGGTATGCAGTCTCTCTTCTTTAGTCTAACCTTATTCCTGTTTGATGCTTGTGTGCAACATTTGCCTTTTCAGAACATGAGAGTAGTCAGTAGACTGTCTTCTGTGAATTGAGCTATGGTTACTTTTGTATTGTACTGAAAAAAAATTCACAAACACCTCTTTCAGTCATTAAACTAGAAACGTCACTTTTTGTTTTGTAGCAGCCCACATGCATGTGGCATAGAGCTGCCATTTCTAATAGCTGATCAGAGGTATTTAATCCTGTTCATTCTATATGAAATAACATTGAAATTTGCTGCCACAATAACATAAAAAAGACCACTTTCAAGGTCTACGTTGAACTATTTGGCTGATGAAACTCACAGCACAAGGACAAGCTGTTGTAGCAGGGTAAATGTTTTATGTAAATTTCGGTGCCTCCACCATCTTCACTGAGGTCACATACAGTATATAAACAGTCTGAAAGTAATGATCAGAGAAGTGCAGTTTAACCAGATATCCTGGGCATGTTATTAGAAGAAGCACGACCTTCATAACCCATTGCGATGAAGCTGTAGTGTTCAGGATTAAAGGCTGAAGAGCCCTTCAGAGCCCCAGTCCTGCAGCAGAAGTAATTATCTTCACTCCTTTATCACCCCGGATCATCGATGGTGACTCATAAAAAGACTTGTCTTCTTCGTCAGAGATCCTCTTGTCTGGCACAGCTGTCCCACTGTCTCCATATTTTGTCAAGACATGATGAAACCTTAAGGTTTCAGTGGAACGAAGTGTGGACCCAAAAGAAATAAGTACCACGTTACAACTAATGAACTGTCCACCTAATTTGGCACTGTGGCAGAAATGTGAGCTAGATTAAGGTGTAAAGGCCCCTTGGAATCGTCAGATTAAGGTGTAAAGGGCCCTTGGAATCGGCAGATTAAGGTGTAAAGTGCCAGTAGAATCGGCAGATTAAGGAGTACAGGGCCAGTGGAATCGGCAGATTAAGGTGCACAGGGCCAGTGGAATCGGCAGATTAAGGAGTACAGGGCCAGTGGAATCGGCAGCATGAAAAGCACAGTTACCTTGAAGAAAATCTGTAATGTTGCCAGGGTGATCGGATATTGCCTTTAGATGTTCCTTCAGTGAACACAGCTTACTCTATTTGCTCTGATTCCATATTTTCATTTCTGTATTTTTAATGTTTCATGTCATTGTTTATCTTAATAATAAAATGATTAACTATTTATAAAATGTCAACCTTAAATTTGTGCTTTACACACAATGGAAGTTGGATGATGGAACAATGGAAAAAAAAATATTATTATTTTAGTGCCAAAGGCAGAGGCTGGAAATGTGTGCTGGAGAGGTGGTGGGCTGAACCTCTGGAGATCAATAGTTATCCGAGGCCCGTTATCAAATCCTGACCAAGATGCATGGCCTATGATGATAAATTGTCACCGAGAGCAATTTAGGTTCTCTGGTCAATAACAAAAATAGTGCACAACCATGTTATTTCTGCAAGTGCTTCCTCCGTTGTATGTCAATAAAGAATCTATGGCACCAGAAGCCCTCTGTAGCATGTTGTGTATATATATTTATTTTTCTTGGTGCCATAAAACTTTGATTATTAGAATTCTAAGTAATATAATCACGTAACTGTATTAAACATACAATCATGTTATTTATAAGAACATTACAGTCCCTTAAATACATGTGAATATATAATAATCCCAATGGTGCGTGTGTTGTGTGCTCTAGGTGCTGCGAGTGGTGCGTCTAATTAAGATCTCCCCCGCGCTGGAGGACTTTGTGTATAAGATCTTTGGTCCGGGGAAGAAGCTGGGCAGCCTGTGTGTGTTTACGGCCAGCCTACTCATCGTCATGTCAGCCATCAGTCTGCAGATGTTCTGCTTCGTGGAGGACCTGGACCGCTTCACCACCTTTCCCAGGGTACAACACTTGCAACCGTATATATAGTACACATGCACACACACACACACACACACACACACACACACAGACCAACACACCTCTCTGAGGATAGTTCTGCTGTATTTTAAGTTGAAAAATTGCACTATAGGGGATCCCTGGTTTTACTGATTAGCCTAGCAGGACCATGTCAATCCTCAAAACAGCACGGGGGTAAGGTGAACTTTTCTTAGATAGATAGATAGATAGATAGATAATTGCATGCATGCAAACATGCTCTATCATGAACAAGTATATGTTTGATAATTGTGAATCTAAAGACTGACACACACTCCATGTGTTTTTGGTTTTGCTATGCCTCTATTGAAGACATCTGTGCCTGTTGCATATACTTGTGTATTAGCAGATGGTAGCCTCTCTGCGTTGGCTCTTTGCTACAGTCTGAGAACGCTTCTCTCCCCTTTCTTCTTGTCATTAGCCAAATCTTTTTTATCCTTCTCGTTTGGCAGCTAGCGGAGACAATTCAATCAGCCCTGTACTATGAGACCCACCGGCCGCCTCCTCTAAACAGCCTTTCCTATCCAGATGGTCTGATCCCCATATAATATAATAAGGTCTATTTACCTGTTCCTGCCCCCCCAACCCCCTCCCCCCACACATACACACACACACACACACACACACACACACACACACACACACCCACTACCAGTGTGGACCTGTTGATATGGATGTGTGCTGACTGAGTGAGTGTGACCAGCCTCTCTGAGCAGCCCAGGGGGAACAGAGGGCTTTCATCTGCTCTAGTCTGTCGTCCTTCATTTGACCTCCCTCCCTCCTTCTCCTTCTCTCTTTGTAAGCCTGCTTGTTGGTTGGCCTCTCTCTCTCTCTCTCTCTCTTTCTCCCTCTCACACCTCTCTCTCTATCTTGCCCACTCTGGCCATCTCTAAGTGATCTTTGACTCTCTTTTTCCACTTGTTTTACAGTTTTATCTTTCTTTTGCCCTCTCTGTTTCTCTCTATCAAAGTCTGTGCTCCATCTCTCTTACACTCGCTCTCTTTGTTTCTCCGTCTCTGTGTCCGCTACTCCCTCTCACTACTTTCCTCTCTTCCGTGCAGTTTTGAACAACAGAAATAGAACAAAAATAGAGAACACCCTGGAAAATCCCCACATGTTCTTCCATGTGATGTTTTCAGTATCAACAGCCAAACGCCTAAAAAAAAAAAAAAGAAAGAAAAGAAAAGAAAACACTGAAGGTTGTTTTAGACTTCAGACACAATTTCCTATCTATATGCAGATGCAGTAACCTAAGGCATATACAGAAAGTAATTACAGTAAAATGGCATGATTGAGCACATTTTACTGTAATTGACGGAGCCAACACAACATCCTCATACACCTGCATTATGTTTTAATTAGATGTATATAGTAATGCCATGTACTTCATTTTCAAAGCCACAGTAGAGAAACTAGCTCTTACATTATCACCGTCTCAAATTGCAGCCATTAAGGCAATCAATTTAAAGAGGTGATTTTGAGGCAGTTAGCAGTGTTGTTTCTGGACGACTGGATGAGATTAAAAAGAGATAGCCTAATTACTGACTACACATTAAATCCTCGCATAGACAATGGAGATCTATTATGTGAGTTATTTGAGAGTCTTGTTTGGTGCACAGTGATTGCACAGCACTTTCTGGAAGATAAACACACTGACTTTTATTTGCCTACTCTTTGTTTCTTCTTTTTGTTTCTTTGTTTCTCCTCTGCTCTCATTTCCTCTCTTTCTCTCTCTCTCTTTTTCTTCTCTGCTTTTATATTTGTTTGTTCTCTCCTTTTGTTCTCTCAGTAATAGAACCGTCTTTTAAAAGTTTATTCTTCTAAAAATATCCTTGAAGGAGCAGTGCTTGGCATTATGGCATACATGCGCTGGCATTACGATGGCAATCGTGGCACTCGTGTGACACCACATGCTTCAAGTAGCGTCCTCAGCATGTGGAACGGCCCAAGAGTCTTGAAGGAAGCACTTGACATTTTCAACCCCTCTTTGTTGTGTTGCTTATGTTGAGTGGACTGCAAATGCCAAGGCTGGCTAATGAGGAGGGCCGTGTTCTCCACAGGACTGTTCTCATCCCCTTTCTCTTTCCTTTGTTCTTTCTCTTTTCTTCTGTCTTCCCTCTTTCTTCCTCTGCTTCCATCTAACTCTGTTTCTTTCTCTCTGCCTATGACCCCCACCCGCAATCCATCTGACCCCCCCCCCCCTTTAGGCTTTCATGTCCATGTTTCAAATCCTGACTCAGGAGGGCTGGGTGGACGTGATGGACCAGACGCTGGTGGCTGTCGGGCAGGTGTGGGCTCCCGTGGTTGCCATCTACTTCATTCTCTATCATCTGTTCGCCACGCTGGTAAACGAACACCTCTCTTCTCTTTTACATGTTACAAGTTGCATCTTGTATGTAACTGAAGGAGCAGGCGCGCTAATGATGCACCTCAGACTGCGAGCACTCTTGGAGAGGACAGGAGTATAGTCTTAAAAAAAAGAAAAATTTTCAGTTCATATTCTTTGAGACATTGGTGGTGCCTTAGACCAACAGAAGACTTACTGTATTGAAGTAGCCAATGGATTGGCATGTAATGCACACAGTCTCCAGGGTAACAGAGGGGTCTCAGGCATCAGCCATGCTGAGAACCTCCCCACGTGGTTAATTCAGGAGCCTTGGTCGAGAGATCATTGATCCCCGCTGTATATTACAGGCAGCCATTAGTCATAGTTTATGATAGCTGATATACTGTACATAAACCCATACCAACACTTACTGTTGATTAAATGTAAGTGTGTAATGATTGATGATCAATTTTCACTGGCACAGCCTCCTCAACTGATGTTTATGTGACAGTGTACTTGGAGAAAAAACATGTCTAGCCATAATTATGCCAGCATTTTAAATTACCTCATAAAATCTTGCAAATTTATTGTAATTAGTTTCAGTATACTTGTATTTACATCATTTCTTTCTAGGTTTTTTCATAACTACGAAAAGGTATACTGGTAATAATGTAAATCAATAAGTAGAGAGATGACTGGGAATGGTGATGGGTACAAGTATGTTTTTTTTCATACAAATAATTTAATGCAAATAATTTTAATTTAACTTTATGTTGAAGATGTTGTTTGATATAATGACCCCCGCAAGCTGACCCCTTGTTCACTGTCCATGCTGTGCTTTAGTGTTGAGGAGAGAGAGAGAGAGAGAGAGAAAGTTGGAAGAGAGAAAGAGAGAACAAAAATAATAAAACTCTGAGCAGCCCCCATCAACAAAACTTAGGTCAACCCGACCATGAGCTTCACCAGTTGCTCCAGCACCTCCTGCTGTCACGGCCATTGTGGGCCACTGCGACAGGTTGTGTTGGCTCGGCCCAGTGCTGTTGGAATCTGCAGTGTGCCACGTCCTCTCATTGCAGTGGGTTATTAATGCACTGAGTTCAATGTAGCCACAGGGACCCGATGAGTCATCATACCTAACACAAATTACCCATTCACAACAGTCCACTGACCAATGGCTCTGGAATGGCTCAGAGAAGAACTCCTGCAGATAACCAGATATTATTATTTCTCCATCTCTCTCTCTCTCACACACACACACTCTCACACATAGTCACACACACACACACACACACACACACACACACACACACACATACTCTCTCTTTACCAAAAGAGGAAAGCTTTTTCAGGAAAGAGGCACCATAATGGATTCATGTTTTTTTCCTCCCCCCCCCTCCAGCTCAAGGACCTCCTGCTTAATGATGTTTTCTTTTGCAAAAATGAATAAACAAGGACAATAGCCTTTCATCCTTGTATGGCTAGTGTTTCCCTGTGTTGGTTTAATTTACTCTAAATAACACCTTGGATAAAAGCTTTTGAATTGCACATGCTTGGTCATGGCTACCTATTGTTAGTAGACCTGTGTTATTTCTGAAAGTTTCATACACATATGTGTACTTTTCAGATTCTCCTCAGCTTGTTTGTGGCCGTCATCCTTGACAATCTGGAGCTGGATGAAGATCTGAAGAAGCTCAAACAGGTAGGAAGCCTTTTTTTGTATTCACGTTTTGTTTTGTTTTGTTTTGTTTTGTTTTGTTTTGTTTTGTTTTGTTTTGTTTTGTTTTGTTTTGTTTTGTTTTGTTTTGTATTGTATTGTCTTAGCAGTGGTCTGGTTGGCTGTGTCAAGTATGAGTTTATTGAGATTATTATGCCCATTTTATAATGACCATAAAGGCCATATGTGGGGTAATAGAACAGAACAGAGTCTGGTAGGTTGACTAGATGTGAGTGTGAGATGTGGGTTTTGGTTGATAAGTTTACAATGAAAGGAAAAAAAAAGGTATGATCCTTGGTAAAGACACTCAATTGATGTTTACCAACACACACACACACACACACACACACACACACACACACACACACACAAATACACACACACATTTTTGACCCACATTGCCACACAATATTAGTCAGGATAGCACCGCCTATACCTCCACTTAGTGTTTCACCACAGTAGAAGTCACAGTACTCTCCCACTAACTTTCTTAGCATCCAGTCGTCAAACACAAATTAAAGGCATAATCAGTTGGTGTAAATTTCAAACAAAGTGCCCACTCACCACAAATAAAAAAAGTATTCCTATTAAGAGTGTCCAGACTATTTGCAAAGTGAAGTGAAGTGAAAGAGTCTTGTCCACCAGGCTAATGAAATATTAACATATATGATTGAGCTGGGATTCTCTGGGACCATCTGGATATGTCCAGTGAGTCATGTTGTCCTTAGTCCATGAGTTGTTAGGCAATGTCCGACCTGTTTGCTATTTGGGTGTTTGCCCCAGTCATTGATTACATTTTTAAAGTTGGCCCAAAGCTGCTGCTGAAACCAGCTGTTGCACCTCAACTGAGAACAGATCTTCAGAGGATTGCACTCTCTTCAATCTCACTAGGGAACTGCAGGAAGTGTAGTTCATTCATTGTTTTATTGAAGAATTCTATCATTCCTACAAATGGACAGCAACAACAGCTCAGTTCATGTGGCAAAATAGTTCAAAGTAATACCATGTAAGAATGGCCATTTTAATAATTTCCCCATGTACTGCATGCCTAATTTGTCTATAACCAAAAGTCATTCTCCTATGAACATTTTACTGTATAGTAATACTAGATAGTCCTTGCACACAGAGTCCATTCTCTGTTTTGTTAGTTTTGTTATTGTAGCTTGAAAATAAATTTGAAGATGTTACGTAAAGTAACTATTGTGTTGCTTTAAATCTGTATTTAGTTATTCTTCATTCAGACATGTGTAATGACAATAAAGTTTAATCTAATTTAATCTAATTTAGTATAAAAAACTGTTTTTTGTGTGTCATAGCACAGCTAGTTTGTGGTAACCATACTGAAATGATGCTAAATCCCATTTTAAGTGGCATATTTTCCACCGTGGGCATGGACCTCCCCTCTCCACACACACGCACACACACACACTCACACACCACCCTGTCTCCCCACATTCCTCCAACCAGGGTAACTGAAACTGACAAAACAAAACACTAAAATAGGGCCAGCCTGCTCTCTCAGTAACCCCCTCCCCATACCACACAGTCACGTTGCTCCACTCCGTCATGCGTCCAGCCTGGTTTCCCCCCCAGTCCAGATGAGTGATCGGCTGCCGCAGCGGTAAAATTGCCTATTTTACAGGTGCTTCAAACACAGATGGGCTCTGACTAAAAATAGACTGCCAGTTTGTGTTTTCCTGCCAAAAATAGAGGGAAAAGGGGATGCCTTCTATAAACAGTTGGCAACAAACCAATTTCAAGTTCTGACCTTCATCACAACAATCCATTCATGGAGTATAATGTGGAACAAATAATAGTTAGTCAATATTTTGATGTGTTGTTGTTTGATGTTGATGTGTTGTTATGTCATTGTTGTTTTGTTGTTGTTGTTTGGTTTGGGAGCAGGCTGTTTGATATGAGTATTTCTTTTTCCCAGCCTACAGGCAGAGTGATAGATTATAACTATATAATCTAAAAACTATATAATCTAACTAGCAAGTTAAACCACTAACAAGTTAATCTTACATTAACACTCCCACATAGCTCACAACAGCGCTCTCAATTATCGTCCTCATTCTCTCTTACCCTTTTATTCTTTTGTCCGCTGAGGCTGTCTACAGCTGGCTGATGAAATGTTCTCCAGACTGACACACAAGTGAGACGTTTTTGAGACATTATTTTATGATTGGAGCTCATATGGCACTGACAGCAATAGCATCATCTAGAGTTCTGCTCTTCGGCCTCAAATTTGCATCAGCCCCAGCTCATTGGCCTTGATGGTGAAACCAGCGTAACATGGCCGAACCACTAGGGCATTTAATCGCTCCGTTAGCCTGATTGGTTGACAGAACAAAAAAATTGATCTGTATTTTCTTCTTTTTTTTTTTTTTTAAGACGTGGTCTTTCTGCTGTCTCAATGAAAGGCTGACCCCAAGCTACCAAACACAATTGACATTTCATTTTAGATTTGAGGACTGGACACTGTAAATGATCTTGGGGATTTGTAGGGTTTATTCCCTTACATACTACAGGATGTGTGGTCTGGCTGGTGGCAGCTCTCATATGTGACATGTGGTGATAAAATCTGACTGGATTATGTAATCATAATCGGGCAAAGATTCCCTTTTGCTTCAGTATTATGTGTTGTGAACATGGTTGATACTTGCCAGGGGGCTGTCTCAGAACTTTGAAGAGTATTTTTTATTTTTTGCAAAGACAGCCAGACAGAGACCCATAAAGATGAGCTATAGATAAATCAACATGACTAATGGCTCTACACTTTCTTACACATTTATATATATGATATAAAAGCAGCCTTTGACACAAAAGACCATAAAATACTTTTTAGCCGATTGGAGAAGCACATTGGGATTCAAGGTACTGTTCTTTCATTGTTCTACTCTTATCTGTCAGGTAGAACTCAATGTGTGACATACAATGACACAAATTTTCTAAAGTGAAATTTGGTGTTCCCCAGGGATCATTTCTTGGTCCAACACTGTTTGACCATTTTCCTTTTAAATACGTTACTGCATGTCATTACCTTTTTGAGAAGTGTTTGTTTTTTTAAGGTGTGTCTTTTATTTGTAACTGTCCATTGTCCAATGAGATGCCCCCACAGAAAAACAAAACAAAACAAAAGCAGTAACAACAACAACAACAAAAACACATCTTATCATTGATTTGATCATTTCCATTTATACACTACACTGAGACAAATGCTACTCTTATCATTGATTTGATCATTTCCATTTTATACACGACATTGAGACAAATGCTACTCTTATCAAAATGTGCTTCATGCAGGCTTACCTCCTTCCTGTAACGTATGCTAATTGAAAAATGGATGCTGCATTTAGAAAACTAGATGCAGTCAGTTACCAGTAAAGCATTTAGTTATGAGGCTTCTGCTAGAGTGAGTTGTTTTCGCTGTGCTGAGGGGGGTTGGCCTGTTACCTGCTAAGCAGCCAATGGGTACCAAAGTAGACACATCTGAGTCAAAGAGCGATAAGTAACCTGCCCCGACTGGCATTGTTTTGTGTGTGTGTGCGTGTGTGTGTGTGTGTGTGTGTGTGTGCACATGAGTGTGCACTGTAAGTGTGTTGTTTTCTGTGTTCAAATGACATACCAACTTCTGCACATTGCTATAAGGCAAGCAGGCATTGAAGGATCAGTGTGTCTCTGACTCTGGATTCATCTGTGTGCGTCTGCCTCCAGAACTCATCATCTGCAGACGGAACAGTAAATCCTAGTACACAAATGACTTCAGATCTTGTTTGCACCTCAGATGCAGCAGTATTTGCTGTACGCTTCCTCTGACTGGCCCTTTCTTGTAGCAGGAGAGGCTTAGCTAGTTACATTGTGCAGTGCTGACACATTTAGATTCCAGTTTATTTGCTTTTGTTTGTCTTAAGGTTGTGGTGTTGAGCTGCTAGTGACTGGAGGTTTCCTGCCCCTCAGTGGGCTGAAAGCATTGGCTGGTTTGCCATCACAGTGCAGGGCAGGGGGCAACGAGAATGCAGCAGGTGTCGTAGAAAGTCAAGATTCCTCTTTCTGTATTCGTCACCTTTATTCCAGACCAAACTTCCACATGCTCCAGATAACATTATTGTTTTCTTCCTGATTCATTTTTTGTTTGTTGGCTTCACTCTGTTATGCTGATGTTTTTATCATGCTTGTGGATAGTTTAGGTTTCCATGCTTATTGCAACTCAATTAGATTGGCAGAGCTACAGTATCTATTTAATATTTTAGTTACTGAAATACAACATCCCCCAGTTTCCTCAAGTGCACAACCCTGGAGATTCTGTGGTATTCAGGAGATGGAAGCACAACTGTACTCTGGTAGTAATCAGTATATCAGCCATTACAGTCTCTGAAGTTATATTAAATACTTTATTGCCTTCTTTCTTGTGGATAAGTCATGCAAATGCTTTTGAACTAATGTATTCTGTAGCATTGGTCTGCATGTTGATGAATACTGTTGAGGCATTTGTGGTAAATTACATGCCTACCAGTAAATTCATAGCTTTGTGATCACCATATATTTACATTGATACATTTCTAGATGCACTGGCCTCATGCTCAAGTGTGCTATTGCTTATTGAAATATCTAGAACCACTTGGCTCTACACTGTCTCACACATTTATAGATATGATTCAAGCAAGCAGACTTTGACACATGCAGCCTTTGACAAAAAAGAACATAACATACTTTTTAGCCAACTGGAGAAGCATATTGGGATTCAAAGTACTGTGCTTTCATGGTTCTACTCTTATCTGTCAAGTATAACTCAATGTGTGACTTGTGACAGTGACGCAATTTCAGAATTTTCTAAAGTGAAATTTGGTGCTCCCTAGGGATCAGTCTTTGGTCCAATACTTTTTTCTATTTATATGCTCCCTCTTGGTGATCAGCAAGTATGAAGTCATTTTTCATCATGCTAGCCATTTCAAATAGCCAGTCAACGATTAGTCAGTCTGTTAATCGTCAGTAAGCCCAACCCTAAAGTTAGCTATTATTGCTAACCTTGCTGTTAGCGATAACTAACTTATCATATGAAAGTAAATACTGACTAGGGCTAGATCAATTTTAAAAAGCTGCCGGTTGTCCGTCCTCTTCCGTTATGTTGCCAAGATGGCACCCATTGGGTTGAGAAGTGTCCATCGTTTCACACTTAACATTTTTACCTGGGAAGTGAGGGTAAATCGCCAAGCCCACAAACCCACTTCCCAGGTCCCAAGTTCTATCTCTGAGCCCACACCTGGTGAGGTGACCCACATTCTTCCCTTCACCAATGAGGACCTCCCTGATCTCCACCTGACACTGGAGGAGGTTAGCCCACAGGAGGCAGAGTGTGTTGCTGCACATGTTTCTGAGCTCTCTACCAGTCTAGTTAAAACAATGTAATTTGCGATTTCCCTTCATGTCTTTGTCACATACAAATTAGGCTGTTTTGTAGGTAGAGACTGGGGGCCCTGTATGTGTGCACCCACTCTAAATCACTGTAAATTTGCTAGTTATTTACCCAGAGCTAACAGCTAAATAGCTAACAACATGAACACACACAGCCAAGGCTGTTTATTCAGCGTTTGGATGGCTCTTTGAAGGGCCTTTGGGGCTCAAAGCAGGGACCTAGGAGGAGGTTGTTATGCCTCACGTTACTTATGCTGGCTTCCCTGAGGAACACATCCACCACTATATTTAAATTTCACCTGGACCTATTGAGGTGACTAGGCGCATCACAGGTCCCCCTCATCCAAACTCTGCGTTCTCAAATGTCAGCAAAAGTGATCATCTCAGATCTTGGAGACGAGCTCTGTCGCCTTGGTCTATCACAAGTCATTTCTATCTTCATGGATGAGGACACTGTATGGGGCATTTCAAATCATAAACAAGCCGTTCTCTGAATGATTTGTATCACAGATTGATCTCAGAGGTCGAATTTTCAGTTTTTCAGTTCAGTGTCTACTGCATATACTCCTAGTCGACATGGTCACGTTGATCTGATGAACACAAACATGGTAACTTGGCTAGTAGATGTAGCAACAGCTACATCCCAGCTGCCACCGTTGTTGATTTTTGTTAAATTGCTTGTCCCATTTTGTTTCCAGGTGGGAATCACAATAACCAGGTTAAAACTCAATGGCTGCTGACTGCAGCTGGTTTGACCAACTTTGCTCTCAAGTCAGCAGCATTCTGAACAAATTTTGGCAAATGTGTGTGTGTGTATGCGTGAGTGTGTGTGTGTGTGCATGTGCACGTGTTTGTGTATGGTTTATGAGATACAATGGCAGAGTGATCAATAATAGCATCACAAAATAACATTTGTCATCATTTGGCGTTTAGATCACAGATCATGTATAGAGCTGACATGCATCTGTCAACACAGTCAGACGATTTGTCCTAATTTGGAACCCATTCCTAGCCAGGGAAACAAATGACAAAAGTGTCTGTGAATTAGTGCACATTGATGGATCACACATGTCCTGGGTCCCTGTTGGACCGTTGTAGCTTGTGCAATGTCTCTGCAGTGGAACGCTCTTCTCCATATTTTATCGACGATCAGAGTTCTGTTCTCTTTATGTGGGTGTAAAGGTTGTGCACTGAATTGTACGAGCGCCCATGTGGGCTTGTTAAGACAAATAAGTGAAGTGAAAAATGAATGCTAACTCAGGCTTTAGGCATTGACAGAGGGCTCTAATTTAAGTCTGGGTACACTGTACTCTTGTGTAGTGTAATATCAAAGGTTTTATAAAAGAAGCTTTATTCAAAGTAGAACCAGACAACGTCTCCCTTATGTGTTATCATTTTCTAAACATTTGCTGAAGATGAATGAATCAAAGTGTCAGGAAATGGATTCATGAGCAAAAGTTAACAGACTACAAGAGCACACGTTAAAGAATCAGACAATTCATCAGCACAAGTTAGCAGACTTCATTCACTGAGACTTCACTGACCACGGTAACGACTGACAGCATTCCCTGGCACTGCATGAGCACAAGAGAGGGAGAACCAAGTGACCAGGATGTGGCACTCACAATTTGATTCTGTTCCCAATGGTTGGTGCTCACTCACAATTTCTGTCCCCTTTTCAGCTTTCAAAGCCACCTCAACAAATGTTCATGGGGGGTGGAGGATGATCATCATTAGTCACCAAATATCAGAGCAGGGCAAAGCGGGGGCCCCCATTAATGAACCCCCCCAACCTGCGGTATGGCACCGATCAGGGCCCGAGATAGCAGGAAGCAGCTAATGAGCTCGCCGGTGTCCCTGTCAGGTCTCTTCAACGCCAGTCAGCCGACGCCAACGCTCTGCTCATCAGCGCTGATTGGAATAATGCATTTATCGCGTGAAATTAGGTTTGGAAAGAGGGGAACTGCTTAATGAATTGTGCAGACAGCTAGGCATGTGGATGGATTGGGGTGGTGGTAGTGGTGTGGGGTGCTTCGGAGTTTGGGAGATGAGAAGGTAGGGGATTATGATCGGGGGAACGAGACACCCTGGAGGAAGTTTGAAACATTCTGCCGGTGATCCGTAGCGATGCGAGATGCATCAGAGGGTTAGACGGGGTGTGTCGGTGTTCTGGTGGCACGTTTAATGGAGGAGACATATCCATTTGGGAAATCCTTGCGATGGAAGGTTTTATTTTCATTCATGAACGAGTCACCTGTGGTCGACATGCTCCAGACTATCACATGACAGATCATATGAACCAGCAGCTGTAAAAGATTTATGCCTTAAAAAGTATGTGAAAAATGTCCTGGGTAAGACACTCCAGTTCCAGGAACATTGACCTTCGACAAAGTGTAAACCGATTATAGGTATTGTGGTTGAACAAAAAAAGTGCAAACACACACACACACAGATACAAACACATACACATACACATAAACAGAGACAGACACCTCTCAATACTCTTGTTAGATATTTTGGACTGTTTTGCCCATAAATGTTAGCTCCTTAGTCATTGAGGCATTCTTGGGCCGTCTGGTCTTTAGATGCTGGGAATTTACGGGTGTTAGCAGGCAGACAAATCATTGCTTCCCCTGCAGGCCCACAACAGCAGATGGAGGGATGAGGCAGATACGAGGGTGGGGGTGCGTTTGTGGGTGGGTGGTTGGAGGCCAATGTTTATCTCTTAACAGCTAGCAAATCACACTGAGGAGGGAGACGTTTCCTCTCGCGGGCACTGCCAGGGTGCCTTTCCCCTGCCGATGCTGCCACCACCGCTGCAGGGTCTGCTGTCAGACACCTCTCTCTCTCTCCTTGCCATGTTGTGTTGTGACGAACGGGTGGAAAGGAGGTGGTAAGGAGAGGGAGAAATAGTGTGTGTGTGTGTGTGTGCATGATAAAGAAACAGAGAAGTGGAAAAGAAGATATGTTTTTAACAGTGTGTGCATGTGTCGTGTTTGTGTGCTTGGTAATTCATTAAGACACAGAAAAGGAGGGCATGGAGAAAGCAACTAAACGATAGAGTGATGGGGGGGGGAAAGAAAGAAAAAGAAGAAGTTATAGAGAGAAACAGAAAAAGTCAAAAGTGTATTATGAATAAAGGCAGAGAGAATGCGATAAGGGTCTTGTGAGAGGAGCAACACATCTCTTTATTAGTGGCGTCTGTTTGTGTTACTCTCTCCAGCATTGGCAGAGACTAATGAATAAGCCTGGGCTGTGAATGTAGTTGTGGCTGTGCGGTACTCGCTTTGTTAGGCCTGGGACCGCCACTCCTCCTGCTCTCTGTTGTCAGTAATGAGGTGCCTGTGAAATGGTATAGTGGTCTGTAATAGTGTGTGTGTGTGTGTCTATGTGTGTGTGTGTGTGTGTGTGTGTGTGTGTGTGTGTGTGTGTGTGTGTGTGTGTGAGTGAGTGTGTGTGTGTGTGTGAGTGAGAGAGAGGGAGGGAGGAAAGGCTAAGAGACCCATTTAAGGGCCACACATAGTGTCCTAGTAATACCACAGACTCCTCTGTCTTTCTCCACTAGGCCTCCAATAAGGTAGAGCTGCTTGTATCCATTTTAATACTTCAGCATCTCATTTATCTGGAGTATATCTGTCAAATGCAGCATGACCTACCACGTGTGTGTATGTGTGTGTGTGTGTCTGTGTGTGTGTGTGTGTGTGTCTGTGTGTGCTGGTAGTGTTAGTCAAGTCACTAAACCTTGAGTCCGAGTCCAGTCTCGAGTTTCCCCTGTTCAAGTCTGAGTTATTTAAAAAAATCAAGTCAAGTCAAGCACTACTACTGTCAAGTCAAGTCTACTGATACCAGTCGAGTCAAGTCCAAGTCGAGTCCACAACACACTATCACACATAGGCTTTTGTTCTCAGAGTATTCATGAGTTTCAGTCATCAGTAAGCAAGTCCAAGTCAAGTCACAAGTCCATAAAATTAAGGACTTGGACTCGAGTATTCCAAGCCTGTGTGCTGGTGCCATCAAAGTCAGATCACTGTTTTTCAAGGTTTTATAGTCCATAAAATTAAGGAACAAGTTGGACTTGTGTCCAAGTCCTGGACTCGAGTATTCCAAGCCTGTGTGCTGATGCCATCAAAGTCGGATCACAGATTTTGAAGGTGTTGTAATGTTTAAGCATGCTGATTACATTCCTGCATTTCTGCCTTCATAGGCACCTCAAGGCATCTCCATCACCAGCTTCATCTGTCTCTGCAAACTCTATCACCATTTTGCTTTTTACCTGCGACTGCGTTCCACAGTCTGTACCGTAATGAGAGAGATCAAGGAAAACAATTAGCATCCTAAGCATCTATACTCTAATTTAATCTAGCAGCAGGGTTAAGTGTGTTCATTGGCTCTCTGCAGTGGGATCCTCCTTTGACTGAGCATGTTAAGGGGTCAGGAGAAACTGAGTTGATGGTTGGGATGCTTAGGGCGGTGGTGTCAGGGGGTTGTCCTCATGATGTGGTCTGTTAGGGCACGCCTCCTTATCTCAGTCTCTTCCATGGCATGTGGCAGAATAGACAGAAAAGTGAATAGGAAGTTGGTTAGAAATCTGTGATTGAGTTAAAGGGTGGAGCAAGAATTACGGTAGTGATCCACTGGCTCTGTCAGATTTCCTAGCAATCGTGAGTCCTCCTGTGTTTTGGACATGAGGTGTGTAATTTAAAATTCCAGTTAGCTGCTGTTAGCTGCTCCTGACTGGTTGATTTCTACTGCACAAGAACAATGCTCTTCTTTTGTTGGTTAATGGTATTGTGTCTGACGGATTCATTTGCATAAAGTTGAGCAGAGCCCAACTTCTGACATCACAGAGCTACTCCAAGCCATCGCGCCTCCTTCCCAAGATGCTTTGTGTATCGATTCGTCGAGCTCCATTGAAAATGAACTGAATTTGCAACGCGTGTTGCACTTGACATGGCCAGTGGATCCCTGCCGTTACTCTGCCTTCATGCCCCCTTCCCTGACTCTCTCTTCCCCTCTCTCTTTCTCTCTCTAACACACACACACACACATTCTCTCTTGCTATCTTTCTCTCTCTTTTTTCACACACACACACTCTCTCTCTCTTGCTCTCTCTTTCACACACAAACTTTCTCTTGCAATCTCTCTCTTGCTCTCTCTCTCTCTCTCTTTCTCTCTCTCTTACACACACACACACAAGCACACACACATACACACACACACACACACACACACACACACACACACACTGTTTTCTCTCCTGCTGTCCATATGAGGGTTCGGAGAGGGATGTGGCGGCGTTGAGGTGGGGTTGCAGGGAGCCACCCCTGTCGGGGCTTTTCTGGAGCCTGGCTTTTCTACCTAACCACACTGCCATCTAGTGCAAGCCTGCCACACCAAACATTCAGTGTTCGGCACAAACAGTGAGATAAGGCCGGGCGGGTGAGGCAGTTGATGGAGTGTCAGCCGTGGCTGCTGGAATTGGGGGGAATCCATGGATGAAAGGAAAGAGAGATGGGATTTTTTTTTCGTCTTCCCTTGTGAAAAGGGATTATCTTGTGTCACGTCCACAAACACAGCTGTGAAATAGGCAGAATGATCCAGAATAGGAAGGAATGGTGGAGAATGAGAGGGGAGGCAAACAACCATCTGAGCAAAAGACCCAGACGTGGCTGTTCAGGTAGCTGCTTCCAATTGCCCAGGAATGTTTGAGCCAGCACAGTTTATTAATAGCACAGAGGCTGGCAAATGTGATCTTTGGAGAGTTTTTCCCTCCTCTCTTTCCTCTTTTCGCTCTCTCTCTCTCTCTCTGCTTTGCTATTTCCTCTTGATTTCTCTTTTAGTCCCTTCACTCTCCCTGTCTCTGTGTGTTTCCCTGTCCATCTCTCTTTGTCGGTCTCTCTCTCTCTCTCTCTCTCTCTCTCTGTCTGTTGCTCCTTCATGTCTTCTTCTGTGTATTGTGTCCACAAAGCACATCTGTTCTCAGTCAGAGGCCCCTGAAGGAGGATGACAAAGCGCACGTGCACACACACACATACACACACAGAAAAAGCAGAGCACACAGACGCAAGGCACATGGACAAATGGCTAACTGTCCAATACTCTTTCATGTGTTCACATACTGTACATTTTGCACACAAAACATACACAGATAGATGAAAAATCACACACACACACACACACACACACACACACACATACACACACACATACACAAGTTTGCTTGTTATGATGATGTGTCCCAGTCCCCATTTATATTTTTCTTTGTGTGTGTGTGTGTGCGAGAGCTGCAACATTCTACAAAACAGCAATTTTCTGCTAGCCTGGTGGACCAGACTCTTTCACCTCACTTCACTTTGTGCAAAGAGTCTGGACACTCTTGATAGACATAGAGTTACTTTGCAGTGGGAGGGCATTTTGTTTGAACTATTGGTTATGCTCTAAATTTCTGATTGGATGCTAAGAAAACTATTTGAGGAAAGCAAAGCCTTTGATGAATAACCTGATGGCACTAGCCCAGCAAATTTGCTGCAACATCTGAAGCATTCACACCAATGTAACAACGGGACATGCAACAAGTGGTAACGGGACCACTGTTTCCATAACAGCATCTCGTTGTAGCCTAACAGACTAGCTAGCTGGCTAGTTATCTAACAAAATGAAGACATCTAGCAAATTTTGTTCATTTTTGTGATCTACTGTAATAAACATTCCTGTTTTGAGTGCAGACTGACGTTTCTCTGAAAAAGTTGATAAGTGCATCTCCTTTGACCAAAACTCAGTGCTGTGAGGTAAAATTGTTCTAAAATCTTGCAGCTGTGATTTGACATGCTGAATGTTTCACATTAGCTTGAAATAACATACAACGTTTAACTTACACAGTAACAACTCCCCTCTGCAACAGTTTTGTTTGGTGTAATTTGGCCTTCAGCCGGAACTGAAGTCTTTCTAGTTACTCTGAATGGCTCACTTTCCCCCAGGTATGATGATGATGAAGGCACAATGAATCACACACACATACACGCACACAAACACACACACACACACACACACACACACACACACACACACACACACTAATTTCTTCAGTGTCATATTTAATTTCCCCTCCCCTGGCAATCCTGGCAGCGGGAAGATCGTGCCCGTCTCTATGTGTCAGCGTTGACAAAACCCTGAGTACCCACTCCGCTCTGACCCCGAGTACCCGCTTTGCTCCAACCCCGGGTACCTGCTCCGCTCCGACAACGAGTACCTGCTCTGCTCCGACAACAAGTACCCGCTAAGCTCCCCCAGCCACTGTCCCACGCAGGCTAAGCAGCTTTGCAGTGGCAGCCCCTGTGTGCTCTTAGGTGGCAGGGGTGCGGCACTAAGTGGTCTGGGAGTTTATAGCCTATACACAGCTTCAGTATGACTCATTAGGTGCCAAATGGGGAGTAAAAAATGACCCCCCTCATGGGCACACAAGCACACACACACACACACACACACACACACACACTCACACTCATCTTCCCGTGGGCTGTATGTGGAAGTTCTTCACAGAAGTCAAGAGGTGAGAGATGGAGAGAGTAGTGTGTGTGTGTGTGTGTGTGTGTGTTTGTTATTCAAAGCCACAAGGAAAATCTCCATAAAAGGGGATGAAAGAGTTTGTGCTTGTGATTATTGTCTGGAAATATTTTTCACCTTGGCACTCTGTGTATACTGTAATAAAATTGTGGATATTTAATCAGTGTTTGAGGTGTCTGAAAACTCAGCTCATGACATTGGCATTTCTAATGCAGGGTAGTGCCACCTTGGCAGATAGAATGACTCATAGACTTTGACTTACAGATGTGTCCAAAAAGCCAAATGGTGGACTAGAAATATTTAGATAAGTTGCAGTACGATAAAGAAAGTAGAATACTCTTAGAAATATATTGGGTTTGCTGAATAGATTATCCTGAAGTGTGCACCCATTTTTCAATCTGAAGCACTTTTATTTCAAACTTCAAAACCCAATAGTATTGATTTTACCCCTTGCTATTTGTATCTCATTAATTTTTACATGTTTTACCACTTATTTAGTTTTATACTATAGTATAATATCGTTCTAGAATAACAGTCTTTCGTCCTCCTGGCTCAGGTCTGGCCTGGCCCTGGGAGGCCTGAGCTTGAGGATAACGTCCTAAGACTGCACTCTTCTGGATGTTCTTCCTGGAATCTGCTGGAGCTTCTGACTCAATTTGGGAGTCACAGCCCTCACTGGGACTACTATTGCCTTCAGCTTCCACATGTTCTCTAAATCTTCTATCAGTCGTTGGTATTTCTCAATTTTTCCTGTTTACTTGGCATGTTTCTCATGTCACTTAGTATTGCGACATCTGTCAGCACAGACTTTTTATCCTGTGTCTGCAGCATAATTATGCCTGGCTGGTTGACCACTGGTTTGTCAGTCTGTATCCTGAAGTCCCACAGTACCTTGAGGTGGGTCATTCTTGTGGTGGATCGCATTTCGACTTTAGGACTTCCAGCCCATACTCAGCCAGTGTTCCTACATCCCACTCCATACACTATTCTAGCCACCGGCTTGTGGTGCTCCATGTGTGCTCCATGTATGCGACGATCAGTGCCTCTGGGGTGTCTCTCAGTGCAGCTGTGTGGAACCATTGGTAGGATTTCTCTGCCTCAGATCACAATGCAGGAGTTTGTCTTTCCATGGTGATTCTTCTTCCTCACATCCCTCCTTTCCAGGTTTCTGCTACCTTAGGTGTTCACTAGGTATACCACTGCATGGGTCCATCTTTCTGTTGTATTCATTGGGGAATCTTATTTGTTTCATTCAGGATAGTGGCTCTGACATTCACTTGTCCTCGGGCCCCCATCAGAACTCTTAGTGTACAACCTCAGTATCTGATGACCTCTGTAGCCATACAGACTCTTCAACAGCACATGGCTAACTTGTGCCCTGTGGACATCTAGCTAACTTCCCTCCATGTAACCATCATCTTACCCTCCAGCCTCCTGCCTCCTGTAAGAGAGGGTATAGATAGCAGCAGATTGTTTCTAAATTAATTCAGAGAATCAAATTCCTGCCAAGAATATCTCCTCTCATTGACAGGAACCTTCTGGAGATTCTGGCAGTGGCCTTAGATCAAGGCTACTTATAATGACAACAACAACAACAACAACAACAACAACAACAACAACAATAATAATAATAATAATAATAATAATAATAATAATAATAATGATTGTATCTCCTGGTATACTAACCTGAAACCCTTAAAAAGAAGTTGCAAACTTCACAAAGTAAATTAGTCAGACTGATCCTTAACTTGCACCCACACACTCATCTCAGACCCTCTCACTTTAGAAGCTGAATTAACTAAATGTGGAAAATACAGTTATATATATATATATATATCAATTTGACAATGGTGCACAGAATTTTCAATAGTGAGGTTCCAAATTATCTTAGCAATTATTTTTCTAGAGTCGCTGATGTGCATAGGTACTCCGCAAGGACAAGCACCATTGACTTTGTGTTCTATAGATTTAAAAGCTCCATGGGAAAGGGTTCATTCTTAGACTCAGGACCAGTTTTATGGAATGACCTACTTGGTAATATCAAAAGTATTCATCAATCAGTAGTTTTAAGTGCCAAGTTGCTGCATGTAACCCCTCTCGTGAGGTTTTCCATATAGTAGCATCCCAGTAGTTCCTTGTTCTAAGCCTGGTTGAGCCTGGCTGTTGTTCATTCAAGTGCTGACAAAGCCCACTTAGTTGCTTAAAGGAGAAATCCATGTGAATCAATCCATAGTCCTGTTGTTTGAGCTCAATGAGTGTCAGTAGGAAAAGGAACTAAAAAAAATACAACAGAGACCAAAAAGTAAACTGCCACTAACACTAACTGAATGGGGCACAAAAACTTACTTTCAATTAAATTTTCCAATGCCCTATTCAATTGATGTTAGCTGCCGGTTTGCACTTGGTGACCCTAAGCAACAAGGCTATGGTTTGAATCACACCGGATTTCTCCTTTAACTCAAACAATTCAGGTGGGGTAGTATACCATTGGGCTGGCTGCTCACTTTGTAGTCTATATATAGTTTTCTCCTGTTGTACTATAACAAGGCGGAGTTATAAGTTTGAATGAGAGCCGTATCTTTGTCAGTGGCCTATGGACAGTGTGTTGTAGCATGAGGTGTAGTGTTGTAGCATGAGGTGTAGTGTTGTAGCATGAGGTGTAAAGGGTTGTAGCATGAGGTGTGTAGTGTTGTAGCATGAGGTCTTAAATAGAGCAGCTCAACAAAAGAGGGTGATTCACTCCGCTAATGAACGTTCCAAGCACACCGTAAGAACTCTCTCTCTCCTTTCCTTTGTTCCTCTGAACCTTAGTCTTTCTTGGCCTTGGTCATGTTAGTGTTTAAGGTTTTTTTTCTCTCTCTCTCTTTCTCTCCCTCCTGTCTTTTGTTCCTTTAATTCTCAGTCTTTCTTGGCCTTGGTCATGCTAGTGTTTAATGTTCTCTCTCTATCCCTCTCTCTCTCTTTCTCCCTCTCTCTTTCTTTCTCTTTCTATCTCTCTCTCTCTCTCTATCTGTTGTTCCTCTGACCTCCAGGCCCACATTCTCCTCAGCCAATTAGTTTGCCCATCACTAAACAGCACAGCACAGGAGGCATAGTGGAGGTGTAGGGCTTGCATTTTGTGTGTGTGTGTGTGTGTAGTGTTGTGTTTGTGCACACTGGATGTGCATGAACAAATTACACACAGACGGTCAGGTCTTCCCTCCGTCTCCTCCTCTGCTCTGACTTGCTGCCCATCTGCCTGTGAGGCAGGACTCCACTCTCTGCTCAACTCTCTGCTGTCTGATGCAGTGGATTCCTCTTGGCTTCAGGCCCACTCCGACAGCATCTATCCACTCAGACAGGAGCTACTGTAGCTCTCTCAGCCTGGACTCTATTCATCAGAGCGACCAGACATTAGCCCAGTGTCTGTAGGAGATAACCTGCCCCATTGTGCTTGCTGCATTTTAAATAGACTATTCACCTGTTCCAACCAGCAATGCTGCTTTTTAATCACAGATAATGAACCAACTCCAGATGGACTCAGGAATTTGAATAATAGAGAGTCAGCCACTGTTTTTTTTCCTTTTTTTTGTTCTCTCATTGTCTGCTTTCTCTCTTTTCCCTGGCTTTCTCTACATGTCTTTATCCTTTCTGTCTCCCACGTTTCCTGTTTTTTTTTTTTTTTTTTCATCTGTATCTTTTTTGGCTCTCTTTTGTGCCTTTTCTAACTGTCCCTCTGCCTGTCTTCCCATCTAGTTTCTCTCCCTCTTTCTCTTTCTCCCCCTTCCATCACACACACACACACACACACACACACACACACACACACACACACACACACACACACACACTCGCACTTATTCACACACATATGCACTCATCAGTAGAGGAAACTGCGCTCTGACAAGGACGAAGGTCGGTGATTCACTCCCAAAATCGTGGGGTGAAAAGGGGGCCTTTCTGTGGCATCCTCCTCCAGGCACACCTGTGAGATTTCTAAAGCAGCTTTGCTCAAAGCCTCCGCTTGTAGACAGCCCGTTGTCTCGCTCCTACAGATAGTAAAGCATTATCTTAAGAAAGCCATTCCAATCCCCCTGTCAACGCTCATCCCTAAGGCTCAGATATGACTCTCATCTCCTATCTGTCTTTTGGCCAGACAGCACAGATTGCTGAAAGTTACATCAGTATCCATATTATTTGTTCTGTATACTCACTAGAGGCTTATCCTATATGAAGCCAGGAATGAGAATATAGACCCAAGTGAAAATGAATAGGGCTTTGATAATATTACACCAGCAGCTGAGTGCTTTTTAAAATCTTATACTGGATCTTCAAACAATGAAGACTAATTTGTTACATTTATTTTTTATACTGGATGTGTCAGTGCTGGATGTGCGTCTCTGTTTTGCTGTTCTGTTTGAGCTTGCTAGTTGCTTGGTCAGGATATGTGGTGCCGCAGTTCAAGTTCCAATTGAAGGTTTCAAATCCAGATTGCATTTGATTTTTGCTTTTAGTTTTTAGGTTAGCTCTGCGAGAGCCTGTCGGCCCACATGGCATGCTAAGTTGTAGGCAACTGGACTTCTTTTGGTGCTTGAAGACATTTGGTTTCACGTTTCATCCATAAAGCTTCTTCAGATCTAAAAAACTGACGGTGGATGAGAGGTGTCGGAACGTCTTCAGGCTCCAAAAAGAAGTCCAGTTGCCTACAGCTTAGCACTCGTGACAACCATGACCTGGATGAATGAGAATCTTCAGATAAGGGCAGTTGACCATCCACATGTTTGAGCCTCACTACTTAAGAGAACATCAACACAAGTTAGACTATATGTGTTTACATGCTACCCATATACACCTAGCCTGGTAAAAAAAAACAGACCCGTGTTCTACACTTTAGTTTTGTACAGAGGGTCTGGACATTCAGTAGTGAGATTTGATTGCTTGCTTGAGGTGTTTAAGTTTAAAAACATTGGATAAGCCCCTGACTGATAGCCTGCCTTGACTGATAGCATTCTAGCTCTGCATTCAAAACGCCTTCCTCTGCAGAGTGAGTGACTGACCAGACCCATTACACAAAATGACCAATGAAGAGACTCAAAAACACTTCATGAAACACATAAAGACACATAAACATTGAATAAACTCATAAGGTGCTAGATTAGTATTAACATCCTAACAGGGAGGCTACACTAGATGCAGTAAGTCAGACGCATCTGTCGTAACACTTAGTTTCCACTATAATCAATGGAACTGACTACACCAGACAAGGCAGCACAGCGAACATTCTAAAAAAAAATCCCAGTCTTTTCAATGTAATTTTTATGTGACTTGACTTACCGCTTCCGTAACGCCTCCTGTATAGCCCTAGGCTAACTCCCTCGTAGTTTTATTGTATCTTAACTGGGGCATGCCAAGGTTTAGATTTATGTTATATTTGCAGAGATCATCCAAAGGTGAATGGCTCAAGCAAACCCCTGCAACACACACACACACACACACACACACACACACACACACACACACACACACACACACACACACACCTTTAATTGGCTTGTGAGCGTGCATATGCAACCCCACCCCCCTTTTGCCTCCCCAGCGCTCCTCATCCTCTCCATCCTGTCCTGCCTTTATGTCTTGTTTTAGCTCTCGCTCTGAATGCACCAGCGCCTCTGACGGTACCCTAAGGTGGCCAGCAAAAAGCCTGCACGTTCCCCAGAGTGTGTGTGTGTGTGCGTGTGTGTGTGTGTGTGTGTGTGTGTGTGAGGTCCACGGGAACTCTCGGAGGTGCAGTGCCGTTCACCCGAGCTTGAAATTGGAAGGAACGTGCAAAAAGTGGCGGGCCAGTGGAACCGGTTAATGTATTGGAGGTCGCGACAGCAGTGTTTAGCAGCCCTCAATGGCCTTGTGATTTATTGATGATGTTCTCCCTGGTCCATCGTGGGGTTCTAGCAGTGCATGTCCCATGCACTAGACTTATTACTCATTCTAACCCCCAATTTAAATCCTATCAGTACACTTAAAGTTAATCAAATATGAGGTATTTTAAGTCAGTTCATTCAAGATGGTATGATATCATATATACCTATCAGGCATATTTGATTTTGAAACCAGGCAAGGGTTAGGCCTAGTTAAAGGTGTATCACTATGCATATGTGTAAATCAGTTTAATAAGTTAAGTATATCAGGGCTGTAATGTCAAGTGGAATTAATTTGTCTGAAAGCACCATTAATTAAAGAATTATAGGGTCAGTGCATTGGTCCATAGGAGCGTTTAGGGGCCCTGTGATGGATGATAGTCTCTGTGATTCATTGAGGGGTCCACCTACTGCACATGCATCAGTGATACATTTAGGGCTAGTTTATTCAGCCCCAGTCTATTTGGCCTGTCGTCTTGGTCACTGTGTATGATAGAAAGGTCCTAAGGTCAATAGAAAGAAGTTTATTCCCAATCACCTGTTTTGATTTTAAGAGATGTTTCCATTTTAGATTCTGTTTAAGTCCTGACAATCAAAAATTTTGAATCCATAGCTGTTCGCAACAGGAGAGTGTTAGGAGAGTGTCCAGCTTTGATTCACATAAGAGTTATGGAAACATGCACAGCCTTACATCTCCATACCAAGCAATTAATAAATAAACTTAAAATAGTTAGTCAAAATTAGTTGCATGTCAAAACCCACCTAATGCGCATGTTTCTCATGTTATAGTTATAGCCAATGAATGTAATTATGTGCAAAGTTCAAAATATCTATTACTGTAGATATGTTGCATTATGGGCAGCTGATGTAAAATTGTATCTCATATTCCCCTGATTACCCCCTAGTCCTGTGCATTGGTTGAACAGCATCGTTTGGATATTTTGGATCATTCATCATGCTGGCTTGCCAGAATCAAAGATGGTTTATCAACTGTCTCTGGCCAAAATGTCAGACACTCCTGCTTTGCCCCCGTTTGGCAACGCTGCTGCTGCACTCAGTTGTGGTAATGAAAGTGTTGTTTTTGTCCTTTCCTTCCTCTGTGCAAAGTGGCATGAGTCTGCAAATCAATATGCAGGGGCAACGCGGTACTCACATGAAACGGCAGAACAAGCAATCCGACAGGAGCGTGCACCTGTCGTCTATCGATTGGTGTATTGATCAAGTCAAAAGGGCACTGTGTTTGCTGGGTTTTTGCACATTGGATCAGCATTGCTTGCTTTTTCTGCGGAGCCCTGCTAGTCGAGAGAGCGGACTTGCTAGTTAAGGCAGAGACCACAGAGCTGTGTTGCTTGTGGAGGATTGGTTGAGTGGGACTAAGTGAACCCGCTGTTTAAAAAGAGTTTGTGTTGATCTCCATGAGTGAGTGTACACCTAGATAAGTGAGAAGTTGCTTGTGTGAATTAGAGTAGGTGGAGGCTCAGCATGGTGGAGAGGCTGATCTGTTTGCATAGGAGCTCTTTATGACTCTTGTGTGCTTATTTTTAGAGACTTGTTTGGGCTTACATTAGATGCAGTTCATGTACATTCACTCATTCTCTCTCTCTCTCTATCTCTCTCTCTCCCTCTCTTTTCAAATGCCTCCTCTTTCTCATATCATTACTGTTTGTACTTTCTGTCTCTTTCTACCCATCTGTCCCTTTTATGCTCTGTCTCTCTTCTCTCTCCCTCTCTCTGTCTGAATCCCAGTGTCCTCTATAGAGCCCTGCGCCTTGAGCCCTCAAAGACTTAATTGGCACACAGTATAGCAGCCAAACCATTCCAGCTAAATATGTAAGAGTGCAAAGCTAAAGGGGGAACACTGGGATTGGGTCTCTGTCTCTGTCTCTGAGTTTGTCTTGTGCTGCAGTGTGCGTTCTCTTTGGGAGAAGGGAAGGACGTAAGTAAATCAGGTAAAGCAGTGAGCGCTGGTCTTTGGGCAGAGCAGTTCCACAGAGCAGGCCTCCACTGATTGGAGCCTTGGGGACCGAAGAAAGAGAGACAGAGTGTCTTTGTGTGTCTGCATATGTGTGTATGTGTGAGTGTGTGCATGGATATGTGTCTGTGTGTGTGTGCTTGTGTGTCAGTGTGTGTGTGTGTGTGAGTGTGGGTGTGTGTTGTACAGAGAGCTAGTGAGCACTGCTTTTAAAAACAAGACAACATAACCCCACAGAACTGAAGAAAGGGGAGGCTGGGGAGGATTGGCTGGTGTTGGACAGAACAGATGACAAGGTGAAGAAAACAAATGACAGAGACATTCTTATTTTTCATTGGAGATGTTTTCGTCCATGTCCTTCAGCCCTTCCCTGCCAGACTAGCAGACTGCAGAGAGGGACCAAGGTAGAGAGCTTCTCTGGCTCTGTTTGTGTTGAACTGACAGGAGGAGGACTCACTCCGCTGTGCTATGCACCAACAGAGGCTGAAAGAGAGCAAAAACTTCTCAGAAAAGAACACGCAGAAAGTTCTCAACAATCTCCACACAAGTTGCCAGAAATAATGAAACTTTCTGTGGTATCCCCAAACCCAACCCTCCTGGGTTCCACTTTCTCCACCACCATTTTGCAGTTCCATTTTGCAGGCTGTGATTTTTTTTTCTCTCCCTGCTCAGGCCCATTGTAGGCATGTGGGGGGAGTGTGAGGAAGGGAGCCCTTCATTCGGCTCTCCACAGGGTCGAGAAGCACGCTGTAACAGGCTGTGAAGTGCCAGATTGATTTTGATGAGACTGAAGCTAGGCACTGTGGTCGAGAGGGGAACCGGAGAGAGAGAGAGATGGAGAATGGAGAGAGAGACAGAGAAAAAGAGAGAAAAGATGCAATTGCATTGAAATGGAGGTAGAGGAAGAGCTAGAATGACAGAAAAGAGAAGGAGGGAAGATGAAAGAGAGAATGAGAAACGGGATGATTAAGAGAGTGAGAGAGAGAGAGAGAGAGAGAGAGAGAGAGGGTTACTCTCCTCCCTGGAGCCCTGGTGCTGTGCTGATGGGGCGGGTCAAGCGGCTGTTCCGCTGCTCTCAGCTCAAGTGCCCACAGCCCCACTGGCACCCTCCCCTCCCTCGCTCCCTCCCTCCCTCCCTGCCTCCCTCCCTGCCTGCCTGGCCCTGGGCCTGGTTCACATGCTCGATAACAAAGCCTGCCCACTGCTCTGGAGCCGCAGCACCTCCCTCTGCTGATCAGGGTGCTTTTCTCACCGGCTCCCAGACTATCTGAGAGCACTCACTCCTCCTTTCCCCAACCCCACCTCCACCCTCCTTCTTCCTCTCCCTGCCCCTGGAGTCACTCTTTCAAATTCTGGAGGAAAATAGGTTTAAGTTTTGGGTGTTGGGATCTACTGCATGCATATTCCACTGTACTCCTATGTATATTTGAGAGTTTCTGTGTGTGTGTGTGTGTGTATGTGTGTGTGTGCATGGATATGTGTGGATGCATGTGTGTGCTTGTGTGTCAGTGTGGGTGTGTGTGGGTGTGTGTGTGGGTGTGTCTGTGTGTGTGTGGGTGTGTGTGTGTGCGGACGTGTGTGTGTGTGTGTGTGTGTGTGTGTGTGTGTGTTGTGATGTGCATGGGAGGTTTCTCTGTATTTACAGACGTGTGTGTTCACCTTTTCCCTATATGCTCCCGTGTTTGTATGAAGCTCATGTGTTCTGGACGTGGTTACTCTGTCTCTGTGCTCTGTCTGCCGGTTCCCACAGTAAATAACTCTGCGCTGGAAACAGGCGCGGGTGGAAACAGCCTGCCAATAATTGCATTAATTCCATTTCCCCTGGCACCGGCCGCTACAGCGTTTTTAATATCCGCAGGGCAGGGATGTAGGAGTGGGTGCATTTTACCAACTCCGCTCACACATTCAGCCATCAGCCTTCAGTCAGGCACAGAGACACATAGGGATACAGATACAGGCAGGGATACAGACAGGCAGGCAAACAGACAGACAGATTGACTGACAGACTGACTGACACATTGGGAAACAGACAGGTAGGCAGGCAGACAGACAGGCAGTCAGACAGACAGACAGACAGGTAGATTGACTGACACTGACTGACTTTGAAACAGACCATCAGACAGAAAGGTAGGCTGGTACAGACAGACAGGCAGTCAGACAGACAGACAGAGAGGCAGGCAGAGAGACAGGCAGGCAGTCAGACAGAGAGGCAGGCAGAGAGAAAGGCAGCTAGCCATACAGACAGACAGAGAGGTAGGCAGAGAGACTGACACATAGGTAGCCTTTTGGAGGAGCCAACAGGCAGACTAGGTCTCCTCTCCTTCATGCCTCTCTCCTCCCAAAACACACACACTCACTCGCTCACCTCACACACACACACACATCCATACATGAACATCTGCCACATCTGTTTACACATAGGCTTACATATTATTTCATAAACAGAGGAGAAAGGCATACCGACAGTATATCTGTGTGTGTGTGTGTGTGTGTGCGTGTGTGCGTGTGTGTTTTCATTTCCGGAGGGGTCTTGAGGAAGGCGTCTGTGCAGTAGCTTTGGCATCTGCAGTGGTGGCTTGTCCCCAGTAATAAGCCTCTAACACAGGCATGCAGTCCATACCCCCATCCCCACCACACACACACACACACACACACACACACACACACATGCACATACACGTGCACATACACATGCACATACACACACACACAGACACACATACATGAAAATCAGTGCGTTGTTCTTAAATCAATATAATTGAACTGTATTTTTTTACACCCCTCTCCCCCCCGCCTTTGCAGTGTTTGGTTTTACGGTGGTGGTGTTTGTACCGAGGGTGAAAATTATGTTAATTACAGCACGTAATTTTTACAATTTTCTGAAATGAGCTAAAGACGGCACGTCGAGGTTGTGTGCTGTGAGGGGGGGAGGTGTGTCTGCATTGTCGGCTCGTGGACTGTTTGTATACTGCTGCCATCTTTAGGAAGCAATTTTGCATAGCACCCTGACATAGCAGAACCAGAGGCTCTGAACATTACCCTGGGAAAGCAATGACTCACTACCACTATTTATTTACTACACGTCATAGGAAGGCATACAGATTTGATCAGTTGTCATTCTACATTGACATCTCCATTTACTATAGTACGGTTGTACCCATAGTTGTGTGTTAATGATGTTATGCACATCTTATAGACCTCTTCATTCTCAAAATAGTGTATTAGACTATTAGATTAGATTAGATCTTTAAATGTATATTTGAACGGGAGGCACATGACACCACGTTGTCAGTAGGATCAGACGTGGCCGCCACCTGTACACTCAGGGCACCTCAGGTTTTGACAACGCTCACATGAAAGGCCAGGACGCTAGGCTGCCCATTCCTCCCGAAGCGGTTTGGTGAGGAAGAGAGAGAGGGAGAAAAAGAGAGAAGACGAAGGCAGACAGGTGGAAAGGGAGATTAGGTGTGTGTGTATGTGTGGAGGGGGGGAGCTGTCAACCAGGTCTGTCAGACGGCCACCTGAGCCATGAGTGACAGACCAAACACTCATCTATGAGTTGCTGCTACTGCTCTCTCCTCTCACCTGTCTGACTCTCTTTCTTCCTCTCCCTCTGTTTCTGTCTCTCCGTCTCACTTCCGTTCTGTGCTAAAGCTTTTCCATTCTTCTCTAATGCTTTTCCATTCTTCCTCTGTCACTCTTTTTACCCCTGTTCTGTGATCTACTACATGCCCCTGTCTCTCTTTTTCTTTCACCTTCTTCCCAACTCCTTTTCTCCCTCTTTCTCTCTCTTCTTCAGTACTCTCTCTCTCTCTCTCTCTCTTTCTCCTCTTTACAAAGCTGGGATTTGCATATGCATTGGTTTTAGATGACTCATTTGACTTAGGGGCAAGCTTCCTGCTCCTGCATCTCATTTTCATCCCCTCTTCTCAATATTAGTGCGTGGTCTGTTGCCCTCACCCCAGGTCTTATTGTCTGTGGTATATATTTGTATTGGGTATTTAAATCAGCTCTGTTACTGGTTTGCACACCACACTACGAAGAAACGGCTGCTCAGATCAGAAATGATAGCTACAAAGATCATTTTAACTGTAAATATGTACACTCATCAACTAAAATCTCTCTTCACTTTGATGAATGGGAAGTCTGAAATTCCAAATGGCTGTAAACATTTTATTGTCCTCAATTTTTTTTCTGAGAGTAATCCAACAATATTGTTTCACATGTCGTTGGTGTTATACTATGCTGTTTGGAAACTAGAGCAATACTTACAGTTGTCATCCTCATAATAGTTCTTATTCCAAGTCCTAATGGCTCTGAACATCCGTGGTGGCTGTTGTGTGATTGCCCTCCAGCTGAAACAGAGTGAGGCCAATGCGGACACCAAAGAGAAGCTGCCGCTGCGTCTGCGCATCTTTGAGAAGTTTCCAAACCGCCCGCAGATGGTCAAGATCTCCAAGCTGCCCTCGGACTTCTCCGTGCCCAGGATCAGGTAATGGCCTAGGTCTGTGGCAGACAACAGAAGGGCCGCAGTCAGTCAATCACCTCTTAGTTCATGGAGTCGTCATCAGTCCAAGCTATAGTATGTAAACAAACAGTATCTCTACCAGCCTTTACAATCACATAAAGGAGAGAGGTCATTTGATTGTCTGTTTAAAAAGAATGATTGCAGACTGCACCTTTTAAGTTGTTCTTTGTAACAATGTTAGACTTACTGATTTAGGCTCATGTTTAAATTAGTTATATTAGTGCTTTGAAATTAACATCACATTAATTAATCACATTTGTGCAGAATGCATACACAATGCACAAAACAAGCTCAAATCCTAAAAAAATACCAATGCTTTGTGAGATAAGCAGCCAGGAAAGGCTGGCCATTCTGTGGCCGTGCATGCTGATTGGCTGATTGGCCTGCCCTGGGCTGATGATTGATGGGCTTGGGGCTGGGACATGTGGCTGAATTTCCCCATTGCCTGCTGCTTCCATTCACCAACTGGACAATGACCCAATTGGTTTCACTGGACCACTGAGGGATGGAATGGTGTATCCACATCACATGTGGTATACAGGGACACACACACACACACACACACACACACACACACACACACGCACACACACTCGCACACACACACCACACACACATCCTCTGAGATTTACACAACGCTGAGTATGTTTATTTTTGTATGTTTAAATATTTTCCAGGCTATGTTTATTTGACTCTCCTGGTTTGCTTTCTTTGTATGTTTGTTCTTGCGCATGTGTCTGAGTTTGTGTGTGTGTCTGTTTGTGTGTGTGTGTGTGTGTGTGTGTGTGTGTGTGTGTGTGTGTGTGTGTGTGTGTCTCATAGGGAGAGCTTCATGAAGCAGTTCATCGATCGGCAGCAGCAGGACACCAGCTGTCTGTTCCGCCGTCTTCCCTCGGCCTCCTCCTCTTCCTGCGACCACTCTAAGAGGTCAGCCATAGAGGACAGCCGATACATCGACCAGAAGGTACCCAAGACCTCTCCCTGTTGTCCTATCCAAATATAATATAATATAATATAATATAATATAATATGATATAATATTATATATATTATATTATATTATATTATATTATATTATATTATATTATATTATATTATATTATATCATATTATATTATATTATATTGTATTATATTATATTATATCACTCCACAGACTCCATACCTGAGCATCACAACACATTACACACCAGTCGACACACACACACCAGACTGTTAAGTAAAGTGGTTGGTGTTTAGCACACAGTTTCATCCAATGTCACATGGACTCGCAGTGTGGTGTTTGTCCGCTCAAATGATTGCTAGTCAGTGATGTTACCACTGCCCCTACAACAGCAGCAGTACTGTACAGCAAGAATATCACAGAGCTACAACACAGGGAGAGAATCTCTCACACCTCCAAGAGCTCTGATTGGCCATAGAGGATACTCTACTAGTGGATGCATCAACAAGGGCATGCTTAACCCTCTCCCCCCCACATACACAACCAGCCCCTAAGTACTGCACAGCACAGCAAAGATAAAACTCCATACCTCTCAAAAAGACTGGAAAATAGAAAGCGAAGCAGAATGTTGTATAGACCAATCCGCATCTTCTTTCTCCCTGATCCAAACTGCTAAGCGTGACTAATCACATACAGCAACTCCAGTGGTTAACGCTGACCTGCCCCAGGCCAGTCAAGCTTCCTACTTAGACTAATAAATGTCATTGTTTTGCTCGTTACTGTTTGGTTTAACTTGGTCCATCTTTAAATTAGTGTTTATTTCCACAGCACAATAATGCACATATTATTCAAAGTAGGTACTGCAATATGGCAATCTGCATCACCCACCTTAAAGACTTCTAAGACCTTTAGTCAGATGCTCAGAAGAGAAGAAACATCTGTCTGGTGTGCCAATCTGATAAATAATTATTTTTCCTTATTAAAGTACATGATGATAAGCAGGCTAAGCAGAATTGAAAAATTAATTAAACTGACAATAATAACTGTTAATTGACAGTTAATGATTAAGGACATGACTACTAATCGTGGTTTATAATTACTGTTATTATTATGTATTTTGTAAACCTCTTTCTTTATATTCTGTGCATTTCACTGTGTGTGTTCATGTACTGTTCCTTGAAAGCACACTACCACATGTGTTGTCATGTGATTCTGCCTAGTCCAGTCAATTAAATATGATTTTGATTTGAGGTTCGATCACTCAGCCCTAATCGTGATAAAAATCGATATCGGTCAATACGGAAAAATATATTGTGATCAAATGTTTTCCCATATCGCTCAGCCCTATACGATAATCAGTTTGATGCACAGTTGTCTTCCAGAGAATAGTCAAAACAGCAGCTCACCCAAATGTGGCTGTGTTTGAATAGAGGGCTCTCCATACGCTGTGTGCTTGAACACGCCTCTGTCAGGTGAGTAAACTGATTCAAGCCTAGCGTGTGACTGACTGGATCATCCGTCTTCTCATTTTTCACAGCTGCGGAAGTCAATATTCAGTATCCGGGCACGCAACCTGATCGAGAAGGAAACTACCGTCAACAAAATTCTACGGTAGGCATGAAAATGTGGTCTACTGAAATTATGGCAGTACTGAAAAACTAGAAGCAGAGTAGAACTAGATATAGTGATAACTGTGATAACTGCTCTTGCTTTTGTGTTTTGGAGAATAGATTTTGACATGACTATTTATTTTTGGCTAAGCACTGCAAAGCTGATGCTCAACATCTCAGACACTGATAAGGATGGAATAACATCAAACCTCCTCATCCCTTTACTGAGAATCACACATGTTTGTTTGAATCCATGGTTGCGCTGGCCACAAATCACCCTGTCACTTATTCAGCCAAACAGATCTAAGGATGCAGGGCCATGCGACCAGTGAGGCTGGATGGTTGGTGGTGCATCCTGGATGCATCTGCACATGTGACACTCAGCGTGCAGCAGTATGAGCACACTAATAGACCATTAAAGAATTGGCATGGGCAGCGCTGGCTTGGATGGTGCCTGTAGTCGTCAGGTGGCATTTTTGTCTCGCCGCATGTACTCTCTGTGTGTGTGTGTGTGTGTGTGTGTGTGTGTGTGTGCCTATGGATCTCTGATCCAAAAACAACTCTTTTCAAATTTTTTTGTGTGCTTTTTGTGGCTGTGTTAACTTGACAGCGGCTGTCTGTCTTTCTGTGTGAGTGTGCATGTGTTTGTGGCTATTGTGTTTGTGTCTGCGTGTGTGTGTTGTATGTGTGTGTGTGTGTGTGTGTGTGTGTGTGTGTGTGTGTGTGTGTATGAGCATATGTGTGTCTGTTTGTGTGTGTCTCTGTCCGTCTGTGTTATTTAAGTGCAAGCCCACGTTCCAAAGCGGCTCTTGTTGTCATCCCCTGCTTTTCTCTATCCCTTCTTCCTTCCCTCATTCCTCCCCCTTTTCTTTTCACTGCCAGCCCAGACAGCATCATCAATAGCCGTCCCACGTCGTCACTCCACTAAACCAGACCTGTCTGGCCTCTCTGTCTGTCTATCTGTCTGTGAATATATGTGTGTGTGTGTGTGCGTGCGTGTGTATGTATTTGTGTGTGTGCGTTCGCAAGCCCGTCAGTGTGTGTGTGTGTGTGTGTGTGTGTGTGTGCGTGTGCGTGTGTGTGTGTTTGTGTGTGTGCATCCGCAAGCCCGTCGGTGTGGTGCGTGTGTGTGTGTGGTGGTGTGTATTGTGTGTGTGATCCGCAAGCCGTCGTGTGTGTGTGTGTGTGTGTGTGTGTGTCTGAGACACTCACACCTGCCCTGCTTGTGTCCGGCCTCAGGGATGTTCATCATCCTGATTGGCTGTGAGCGTGCCAGACGTGCTTGCTCTTGTCCTCTCCTCACGTCCGGTGCAGCCATCAGACATGATCGCCTACAGGAGTCTGGCGCTCAGGACTCAAAGCGTTCAAAGGGGAGACAAGACGCACAGGGGGAGCGTCAACGATGGAATGAACCGAACAGATGCCATTATTATGCATGGATGTGCCACTGCCCACACTGGTCCATATTAATGGGATGTATGTTTGCGTTGCTCTTAATCTGTGGTGTGTGTGTGTGTGTGTGTGTGTGTGTGTGGTGTGTAGGTGTGTGAGAGAGTGTGCCTATTAAATCTAAAGTTTAAATGGCCAAATGGAGCACACCTTAAGCTGGAGCAAGGCACTTAACCCTAAGTTGCTCTAGGGGAGACTGGCCCTGAGCGATTGATAGTTGACAAAAAATGTAAGTCGATTTGGATAAAAGCGTCTGCTAAATGCATAAATGTAAATGTAAATGTAAATGTACCTTCTGTGGCTCTTTGCTTCCTTTGAGACTGGTGATGTTCAGATGTTTGTGGAGTGGATCAGCGCCGGTTTCTAAGTAACGGATACTGGAGCCATGTCAGGGAGTGTGTAGAGACTGCAGTACAAGACGAAGGATCCAAACAGACACGTTCCCCTTGGTGGGGGCATTTATCATATCATTCACCAAATCAGTGCCAGGGCTTTATTATCTGCAGTGACCACAAATCACATGACAAAATGACTTTATTTTCAGTTGGATTGCTGTAGCTGAAGGTGAGGTGAAGCAGTTTTGCATGACGCAATGTAGTTCAACATTTTGACAGACCTTTTGTCGCTCAACCCATTTCTCCCTGTTGTTGTTACTATGCTAATTTAAATTGGAAATGTATCAAAATAGATGGTCATATGCTCATATAATAGTATAACAGTCTGATGTTTGCTTGCAGTAAAGGCACGGTGTAAGTATGCATACCTGCACCCATACCTGTATCAGCACCTGTTCTGATGCCTGTATCAGTACCTGTGCTCATACGTTTGTCGGTACCTGCATCAGTACCCATCCCCATACCTGTATTAGTACCTGTTATTTTGCTCTTATCAGTACCCATCCTCATACCTTTATCAGTGCCTGCATCAGTACCAATATCCATACTTGTATCCATTTTTGCTGTCGTAAATCAGGGTAAATGAGCCTTCAGCCAAGCCCCCCCCAATAACACACACACACACACACACACCCACAGACTCCACACACTCTCCCATCCGTCCTCAGAACTGTCTCTCTCCTTCAGGCTGTTTGTTTATCTCGGCCACTGAGCTCCTCCATCCATATCGGTGGTGGCAGGCAGCCTCATCCCGTAGGTCCTCTGAGCCTGGCACTGCCACGCTGAGCGGCGCGGCGCTAATGAGTGCCATCTGCTGTGCGGCGCGGGCGCGTGTCAGATGGCACAGGATGGCACAGAGTCCTCGGGGAGCAATCAGTTCATGTGTGCCTGCCGCGGTTTGCTCTGGTTTACTTTGGGCTAAGTCTTAGTTTGTGCACCATGCTGTTTGGTGGCAATAAAGAGGCTTGAGGATTATCAAGTTGGAGAAAGATGTCACAAGTGTGTCATTTGGATTTATTTTTTTGCTTGTTTGTTTCTTTTAATAGGAAATTTGAATAGAATTGCATTATGTAATGGTCAAATGTCAAGCTTGACAGACAAGGAGAATGAACTGTGTTTGGAGGGTGAGCTTGGAGAACGAGCTTGTTTCTGCGTTGAAGGGTTAGAGATATGCTCTCAGAGCAAAGTTGGGCAGTATTTTTGTATAACATTATCAATAATAACCAAGATATTATTTACAGTATATCAGTAGAATTTGTGTGCCTATGATATGTAACAACCATATGTGTCTGTGTGTGTGTGTGTGTGTGTGTGTGTGTGTGTCTGTGTTTCTTTCTTTGTATTGCCAAAGAGCCTGCACCAGACAGCGTATGCTAAGTGGTTCCTTTGAGGGACAGCCTGCCAAAGAGCGCTCCATCCTGAGTGTCCAACATCACATCCGTCAGGAGCGCAGGTCAGACACACACTCACACACACACACACACACACACACACACACATACATACACACACACACTCTTTCTCTCTCTCTAATCACGTACGTACTGAATATGGACACATTCATAACCATCTTCTCGCTCTCCCTCTGTGATTCTTCCTCCAGACACACACACACGCACACGCACACTCACACACATACACACAGTCTGTTGTTCTAACAAAGCTGACTCATATAATTTCTTTTGCTGTGTTTAATGATGTGGTCTCGACCTTCACTGGCCTGTGTGTGTGTGTGTGTGTGTGTGTCTGTGTGTGTGTGAGAGAGAGTGTGTGTGCATGTGTCTCTCTCTCTGTGTGTGTGTGTGTGTGTGTAAGTGTGTGCTCTGCGTCTGATGTTGATAAAGTAACTGTGCATGACCCTGCTCTCCTTGGCTCAGATCCCTCAGGCATGGATCGACCAGCCAAAGGATCACTCGGGGAAAGTCTCTGGAAACCCTTACCCAGGATGTGAGTAAACACGCACACACTAACACACCACACCACCCACCACCCCCCCCCCCACACCACACACTAACACACACACACACGCACACACTAACACACACGCACGCACACACACACACACACACAGCACACACACACACAGACTCTCTGAGACACACACACACACACACACACCACACCACCACCCACCACCCACCCCCCACCACCCCCCCCCACACACCACACACACCACACACGCACACACACACCACGCACACACACACACACACACGCAGACTCTCTGAGAGACACACACACACACACACACACACATATCCAGTGGTGTGTAAACCCTCTGTGATCTCCCTGCAGCACTCGAGCACAGTGAGATACCGCAACGCTCAGAGAGAGGACAGCGAGATCAAGATGATCCAGGAGAAGAAGGAGCAAGCTGAGATGAAACGGTGCAGCAGCAGCACACACACACACACACACACACACCACCCAGACACACCCTCACACTCCTACAGTACACACACACACACACACACACACGCATCCTCCCAAACTCTATAAGCCAAATATCCTCTCAGATAATATAAACCAAACACTCTCTCAAATGCTTCCATACCGAGTGCACTATCACTTAATAAATGGATACACACCCTCACACTCCTACAGTACACACACACACACCCATGCATCCCTTAATAAAGGAATACACACCCTCACACTCCTACAGTACACACACACACACCCATGTATCCCTTAATAAAGGAATACACACCCTCACACTCCTACAGTACACACACACACACCCATGCATCCCTTAATAAAGGAATACACACCCTCACACTCCTACAGTACACACACACACACCCATGCATCCCTTAATAAAGGAATACACACCCTCACACTCCTACAGTACACACACACACACCCATGCATCCCTTAATAAAGGAATACACACTTCACACTCTTTTTTAGCCTCAGACTCTGTTGTACCAAATAGATCAGAAAGAAAGTCAAAGACACAAATTCTTTTGAAATCGTCATGCAAAGTAATGGCAGTTTGATCTGCATGTTGACAATATCTTCTCCAATAATGGCTCGTTAGGGGACCGACTCAGTTGCTGTAAACTTCAGCTTTATTTATGACGGAAAATATTTGATGCACAGTCTCAAAAATCACACTTTTTGTATGAAATTGAATGAGAAAATTTGAAAACTGACTTGCAAACCAGCAGCTAACGCTAACCGAATTTTCCTTTGTGGAATTTTCCCACTGCTCATGGAATTTCTGGAAGGTCATAGAATTTGTACAGCTTGTTCTAGACATGGAAAGTTTCTATTTCTCTATTGTTTTATTTTTGTGGACAAAGTCAGGGAAGAGATCTTTGATAATACTATGTAGTTGTCTCCAAGATCTCCAAGATATTTTCATGCTTCCCTCTTGGTCTTCATCAGGTATTAATTTCTCTTATGCCTTGCTTGTTGTGCTTAATCTGTTAAAGTTTTGCACTGACAGTTCACAGATTGATTGGTTCTGACTTCAGGCGCTGTATTGTACAATTATTTAAAGAGGTCATGGAAATAATGCTGTTTAGTCAGGGAAAGTTGTGGAAAAGTACCATATTATTTCAAGTATTTCAAGTTTGACTTACAGTGGAAACCCTGTATGATCTTCAGTTAGTTATCTTAGTTTCTTCTCAAAGCCCACTCAGCAGTGCACATATGCTTTTTCAGTCTCTGGTGTGATGTGTCTGCTTGTGATTTTAAAATATTGTCTTGTGTCTGTGCTGCTCTGGTGTCTGATGTCCTGAGCAGAAAAGTTCAGGAAGAGGAGTTGCGTGAGAACCACCCATACTTTGACAAGCCTCTCTTTATCGTGGGGAGAGAGCATCGCTTCCGGAACTTCTGCAGGACGATAGTGCGGGCCCGCTTCAATGCGTAAGTCCTAATCCCACACACACACCCACACACACTGGTAAACAGGCACACGTTGCGCGCGCACAAACACACACCCTCACGTGCACACACACACACACACACACACACACACACACACACACACACACACACTTGCACACGCACACACACACACACACACACACTGGTGCACAGGCACACACTCGCGCGCGCACACACACACACTCGCGTGCACACACACACACACACTTGCTCACACGCACGCACGCACACACGCACACACACACACACCCACCCTCAGAGTTAAAAAAGGCTGTGCTTGCAGAAAGCAGCGGTGTGACCAATCCCTCCTACAGAGGAAAAGACTGAGGCAGCTTAGGGCTCCATTTCTGGGACTGCAAACTCTCTGGAGGACGGGAATGAGAGTCTAGTGCAATACGTTTGTTTGGTGTCTAGTAGCCTTAGTTTGTAGTTAGCCGAGTATAGGAACAAAAAAACTAACTTTTTTATATAGATATATATAGCTAGAGAACACTTCCAGGATGTGTTACACATTCTGTGTCAATACTTTTTTAAAAGGTCCATCAAAACAGAAGATAATTATATCACTGATTTTTTTTGCTATTATTTTGGAATACCAAGAAACTGTATGTAATCTAGAATGAATGTAACATGCAGCCTGGTTTCAGATATGACACCTGACTTATTGTGTTGTATTGTTGTTGTTATTGTTGTTGTTGTTTGTTGTTGGGTTCTTAGGTCAAAACCAGACCCCATCACAGGAGCCGTGAAGCACACCAAATACCACCAGCTCTAGTGAGTTCTTTATGGTTCTTATTTCCAGTCTCAGTTCTGAAATGATCCTCCTCTGTTCTCAGTTCTAATTCTACCTTAAAGCTCTAGCCACCAGAACACACACCACAATAGTGTAGTCTTGAGGAACTCGTATTACAGTGAAAATAGATTTCTTCTCTATCTGTCTCGCAGTGATGCAGTGTCTCGATATTGGAGAGCTCTGCTCTGCGAATTAAAACGAAAGAAAATGAGATTATGTTTTATATCATATCAGAGAGACGAGTGTCAGACTGATAGGGTGAGTGTGTGTGCGTATATATGTGTGTGTGTGTGTGTGTGTGTGTGCTCCGAGGCCAGCGGGGAAGTCCTGGAATGATCAAGTGTGGTGTAAAATCAGGGGGAGGTTATGTAAGGTATCTTATTGCTGGGGAGCTTATGGAAATGGGCTGGGGTTTAAGCATGGCCTATTTCTGGTGCATGCACAATCTACTGCAAGACAATTCTGCACTCAGCCCTGCACGTACTTGGGTGTGTGTTTCTGTGTGTGTGTGTGTGTGTGTGTGTGTGTGTGTGTGTGTGTGTGCGTGTGTGTGTGTGTGTGTGTGTGCATGTGCATGTTTGTGTATGCGTGTGTGTTGGCTGGATGAATGATGTTTGTGTGTGTGTGTGTGTGTGTGTGTGTGTGTCTGTATGCCGATGCACATGTGTGTTATCCCCAGCGATCTCCTGGGTCTGGTGACCTACCTCGACTGGGTGATGATCGTGGTCACCATCTGTTCCTGCATCTCTATGATGTTTGAATCGCCCTTCACCCGGGTCATGCATGTCCCCACTCTACAGGTAGCTGCTCCACCTATCCCCTCTCTCTATCTCTCTCTCTCTCTCCCTGTCTTTCCCTCTCTCTCTTTCTCTGTCTTGACCCCTTTCCCCAGCCTTCGCTACCTATTCTATAGGAATGAAAGTGAAGTACCACAGAAATGCACCTCTCTATGTCACCTCCACCCCAACTAACTCTTCCCCCTTTCTCAAAGAAACTCTCTCTCCCTTCTCCACCCCTATGCTAGTCGCTCTCCCTTCTCCACCCCTATGCTAGTCTCTCTCCCTTCTCCACCCCTATGCTAGTCGCTCTCCCTTCTCCACCCCTATGCTAGTCTCTCTCCCTTCTCCACCCCTAAGCTGGTCTCTCTTCCTTCTGCAACCGTATGCTAGTCTCTCCACCTTCTCCCCCCTATGCTAGTCTCTCTTTAAGCAAAGATTCTTTAAAACACGCCTCCACAGCAGTCCCTTTCTTAAGTGTCAGCCTTTTGAGGGCTTCCATTTGGAGAGAGCATGCGCTGTGATGGAGAGCAATGAAGACGAACTGTGCAACTTTCTCCCTCCACCGCTTCCCTCTCTGGAGTTGAGTAGAGTGCTGAAGGCCATTAAGCGTGCTCTTCTCTCCCGGTGCTATTTCCTCTGATTTTTGTGGCTTATTTTGGCACAGCCTTTTTTTTTCTCTGTAGGCTTTAAGATGTGCTCTTGGCTCCTTAGGCCGAGCTGAGTGCCCTTCCTTTCTTATGGGTAATAAGGGAGAGGAGGAGAGGAGAGGAGGAGGCAGAGGACTATGGAAGAGCCTCTGTCGTAATTAACGCAGGGAGATATGTGATCTCTATTAGAGGGATTCAGTGAGCAGTTCCTCTTCAAGCTCTTTACTTACATCCTGATAGCTATGATTCCATTTGAACAACAACAAAAAAAAGAATAAAATTCAATGAATGACCCTGTGCTTCAGGATAAAATATCCTACATTTGCGATGCTAATATAACATAGTGCATCACAGGCCAAAGTGTACACCACTATCTATTACAGTAATTGCATTTACAGTATATTGTTTAGTGAGATGACTATACCTTTCGCTTATTAGATGTCAAATAAAAGTGTAATAAGTAAGTATATAAGTTACTATATTTGAGTATAACTCATGGAGTGTATTATACATTGTCAGAGAGTTCTTTCATAAGCCACATGCAGTCTCACCCATAGAAACATGCAGGTTCATATATGTGAACACATATGAAAATGCAGTGGTGTTCGTCTACCCCACGAGTCCTCACTGTGTTTGTGACTGGTGCCCATATGGGCATGTGTGTGGGCGCTTGTGCCCTGCTCACAGATCGGCGAGTACGTGTTTGTCATCTTCATGAGCATCGAGCTCAACCTGAAGATCATGGCCGATGGTCTCTTCTTTACTCCCACTGCTGTCATCAGGGACTTTGGCGGTGTCATGGACATCTTCATCTATCTGGTGAGCCTGCGTGGGACTATGTATGTTTGTTTGTTTGTTTTTGTTGTTGTTGTTTATGGAGTTGTTTAGAGGGGCTGTTTTTTTTTCCTCCTCATCTCTTTCCTTTGATTACTCACGCTCGCTAACGAGTTTGAGCAGTAGCCTTTGCTTTGGACTTTTTTTTTGTTTTTGAAGAAGGCCAATTAATGACTTTAAACACCAGTTCATTTGAATGCCCCAGTATTGTAAATTGCTTCTTGTTTACTTTGGCTGCTGTTTAGACTTTATTTCATAATGGCTTCTTATCCTCCACTTCTCCTTTCCCTCCCTTTCTTCTGCAAACATGATTAGCATATTAGCATTATGAAATGAGATCACAGATGATTGCATTTCAGGCTGCTGGCTTACAGTCTCCATGACCTAGTGGTCTCTGTTCAGTGTATGTGTGTGTGTGTGTGTGTGTGTGTGGATAGGTTAATTAGTTTAATTTCTGTGTTTGCATTACACAATGCTTTCCTGAAACAAACCACATATCACCACAGATTGACTACAGCTTGATAGAATTGCCTCTTACATAACCCTGGCGTTTTGAGCTTAAAGCAGGCAAAGTGGGTGCAGCCTGTTCCCCAAACAACAACAACAACAGCAACAACAAAAAGAAAAACTGACTGAAGTCTTTCAAAATCAAAATTTTCAACAAATTTTCACATTTACTGGGTATTAGAAAACAGTTATACAAGCAAACAAGTGTTACTGTTTAGTAGTTGTACTGACCTGATCATTTGTCTTCATAGCCATCAGTTTCAGCTAGAGATATTTGCATGCAGTCACAGCTTAACCAAAGATCAGTGAATACTGACCAAGATAGAGCAACATAATACATCACAATGGGAGCAAACGTCAATAGTTCTGGTCTGCGTAAGTGGGAGTGTCACATAACATCACAGTATAAACTTTTCAATGATCTTCTGTATCACCATATGAGAGCTCTACTCTGGTCTGCATAAAGGGGGATTTTCCCCCCTCCCTCTTGCGAAAATAGAACACGGAGCTTAACAAACGTTTGTGCCTCTCGCTCTGCTTTTACCCTCTCTGATTTAACTGGTGGGTTCTTATTTCTACAGGCTTGAGGGTGTCCACAACACTGATATGTTTGTGTCTGCAAACAGCGTGCTGTGCTTATTCAGTTAAGAACAGCTCAGAGAGTAGCTAGTGTGTGCAAAGCGTGAAGTGTCCCTCTACTCTTGTCGTAGGTGAGCCTGATCTTCCTGTGCTGGCTGCCCAATAATGTGCCCCCGGAGTCGGGCGCCCAGCTGCTGATGATGCTGAGATGTCTGCGCCCGCTGCGTATCTTCAAGCTGGTGCCCCAGATGAGGAAGGTGGTGCGCGAGGTACTCAAGGGCTTCAAGGAGATCTTTCTGGTGGGTACTGCATGTGTGTGTGTGTGTGTGTGTGTGTGTGTGTACTGTATGTCTGAACTTGTGTCTATGTGTATGCGTTTGCATGCGTTTGTGCGTGTTTGCATGTGTGTGTGTATGCATGCGTGCAGACATGTGTGTGCT
>PYXC01001443.1:3750000-3837500 GCA_015244755.2 Tenualosa ilisha | reverse complement strand
TTACATCTCTTGAGATGCTCTCAACAAAAAGCAGAAATAACAGAAATTGCATTACCGGTTTATTCTTCTCCTGTCCATTATTTTAAGCACCTTCTGCAGTTGTCTTTAAAAGACTTGCTGCCCTTCTCTGAAGGTTCTCTCTCTCTGAAATATCCAATAAAGAGCCTCCTGTCTGGTATTGCTCTCAGTGGAGCAGTTGTGTGAATGTGTGTGTGTGTCTAAGTGTTTTGTTGTGTGTGTGCGTGTGTCTGTGTGTCTGTCTGTGTGTGTTTTGTGAGTCAGACTCAGACACCTCTGCTAACCCAGCACACATAGGGCCTTGCCTTGAGTGCTAAGGCCTCGGGTTCAGGTGTCTGGAGGCTGTCAGTGATGTCCGCTCTCATATGCAACTCCAGTCCTCACCCAGACAGACTATTGCCTCCCCCTGTCTATTAGTATGACTCTTTGCCATCACTCACAAAAGACACACACACGCACACACACACACACACACACACACAGACACACACACCCAAAACAGACAGACAGAACAAAAGAGCAGGGTCGTAGCGTTCCTCTTCTCTATCATCCTCAGAAAGAATAGAAACAGATTGAGAGAGAAAAGGTTAGGGGCATAGACACAAAGACTTTTAAGAGCCCTTTAATATATCATCACAAAAAGTCTGGAGGTATGTCTTAGGGAGTTTAGGATGAAGGGCTTTTTCTTTTCTTTTCTTCTGATCAGTCACAGCTCCTACAACTACTCAAGTTTACTACCCAGGTTTTTTATATGACACTATAAGGATTCATTGGCTGAATCACATCGCGCCTTTAACCCTATTGCCTTATTCACACCACAGTCTGTGCATTTGCGGTGCGTACGCTGTGCGGACATGGTTTTGGTCCACTTTCATTTAGAATACACGCTAACAGATTAGACCATGCACACCACACCACCGCACATGTGTTCCGCACCGTACAGCTCCCGCGCTGTCCGTGTTCTGTTTTTCCATGCGTTTCGCCTGCGCTGTAACACAGAATCCATAGACTGTAAATCAGAACTTGGGCGGCTTGTTTGCACAGGAGACCATTTCTAAGACGCGCGCGCACCGTGAATGGACAGCTACGGGTGTGGACCGCCTAATGGGTGCGGCCTAAGTCCAGCGCCCTCAAAAAATCTAACTGGAATGAACCAGCTGATCAGGCTTTTTGCTTAGGGAGGACAGAGGGTCTCAGCCAGACAAAAAGGGACAGAATCCTTTCATAGATGCTCCATTTCCCATCGTAATAAGAGCAGCCTGCTGTTACTTCTCCCGTTGTTAGTGCTTGTTCTTTCACCACATTTCTCTGTCGCTGTTCAGTCTTTCTCTCTCTCTCTCTTACTCTCTCTTACTGTGTCTTTCTTTCCTGTTACTCTCCCACACTCACTGATTCTTTTGTCCGTTTTGAAACCCCTCCTCCGGCCATATCACTTTGTCCCTCGCTTCCTCTACCTTTTCCCAGTTCATTCTTTCTTGTCCTGCTGGCGTGGGTGGGTGCACACGCCTGGTCCTCTCCTCCAAGATGCAGGAGGAGGGATGAACAAATAGGCTGTCGACATGGCCGACAACTTCATCAACCATCATTAGCCAGTGCTCCTTCCTGTGAGGATTCTCCCGATGCAGGGTGAGGAATGGAGGATGTCGATGGTCACACCGGTGATGGCATCTCATAATGAAGGCCCAGGCCCTGTTAGACAGCCAGAGGAAGGAAGGAGAGGAGAGGAGAAGATAAGAGCTTCACTGTGTGTGAACGACTGGCGATTGTAACACAGCTGCACTTGACCGGTGTCAAACGACACAGTCTCTGCAGCCAGCTCGTGGATGTTTCGAGAGTGTGAATGAGAATGATAGTCAGTCTGTGTTACACTACAGAGATAGTTGTACTACATACACATGGTCATTTCTGTTTTTTTTTCCCTTTATCTGACTGTAGAAAATGGTGGCTTCCGTGCCAAAATGTATGACATCACACAGCACCCGTTCTTCAAGAGGGGCATCGCTGTCCTTGTGCTGGCCCAGTCTGTGCTGCTGTCCGTCAAGGTGAGGATCCTGATCACTGACGCAAAAAGTCCCATGAATAAACAGTCTATTACTTCTTTTAATCTCTCTCTCTCTCTCTCTCTCTCTCTCTCTCATTCACTTACTCACTCACTTCTGTGTATGGGTCACAGTGGGATGTGGACGATCCAGTGACTTTCCCCCTGGCCACCATGTCTGTAGTCTTCACCCTAATATTTGTGCTGGAGGTAAGGTACTTGTTAGTACAACCGTCTCGGTACTCATACCTTTGAACACACACTAGGGCTACTCTGGGTACATTACAGCATATGAGCTAGCAATCCAGTACAGCTAGCACTTTAACCCAAGGGCTACACTGGAAACGTTACGGAAGCGTGAAGTCAAATCACGTCAAAATGTAACAATTTAAAAGTCTGGTCTATGTTTTTTTCCAGCAAGTTCGCTGCTGTGCCACGTCTGGTGTAGCCAGTTCCACTGATTATAGTGGAAGCTAATTGGTACAGCAGATGCGTCTTTGACTCAATGCATCCGTAACATATCTGGTGTAGCCTCTCTGTTGCAGGTTATTCAATTGCTGTTTATAATGGCACAGGTGACCATGAAGTTTATAGCTATGTCCCCAGCTGGCTACTGGCAGAGCCGCAGAAACCGCTACGACCTGCTGGTCACCTCTCTTGGCCTTATATGGATTGTGCTCCATTTCGCATTACGGGTGAGCAGACTGGGCTCTAATGGGACCTCTAAACTCACCAGCACATTTGAATGATTCATACTCAGTTTCCCCAAGCAATATAATATTTATGATCAATCCTTATGCCTTTTTTTCCAGAATGAATATACCTACATGATGGGTGCTTGCGTGATAGTCCTCAGGTTCTTCACTATTTGTGGAAAGCATGTGAGTATGCTGCAGTTTAATACATGGCATGATTGTACATGACTACTGACTGTAAAACTTATTTTTTACAATCATCAGAATTCTGGGTAAGACTACTAATTGATTACTAATATAGTATCTGATTACTGATCAATGACTATTGATAATGAGAAGAAAAAACAAAACAGCAAAAGCAATTAGCAAATTTTAACGTCAGCTTTGATGAGAATTACCTGATGAAGGTCTGTTGACCAAAACGTTGTATAATAAATAACTTGCTTGCATAATGGACTGTGTGAGGGAGTCTATATTGCTTACAAGCTTCAGGTTTGAAGTCAGTATGTGTAATCAGTAGAGAAGCTGTGAGTGAATGTGGATATAGTGTGGATATGAAGTATAATATGAGAATATAGCCACTGTAAAGCAGGAAGTGATCATGGCTGTTTCCTGTTGCCTGGTATCCTAGGTGACGCTGAAGATGCTGCTGCTGACGGTGGTGGTGAGCATGTACAAGAGCTTCTTCATCATTGTGGGCATGTTCCTCCTGCTGCTGTGCTATGCCTTTGCTGGCGTTGTGCTCTTCGGCACCGTCAAGTATGGAGAGAACATCAACAGGTGTGTGTGTGTGTGTGTGTGTGTGTGTGATATTTATTTTCATATGTTTATATACAGTAGGTTTTGTGGCTGTGTTCCAACACATGTATGAAAATGAAAGCTATACCAGACAAGCCTGCGATTTTTTTACCTCCAGAACTCCCCCTACGGGTGGTTATTTAAAAAGAGCAATAGCAACAGCATTGTACATTCTCACCAATCCATGTAGATTTGTTTGCTATCCAAACCATAGTAACCAGTGTTGATCACTTTCATGGAATTATGTTGAATGACAAGATAAGAAACATAATTTCAGTTAGGTTTAATTTAACACAACCCACATTTTCAAACTGCAAGTGGTTGTAACTGCACAATTAAGTATGGTCTGGTATCCCTTTAACAAGTGGTCAGAAATCGCTAGGGCCAGGTCTGCTGGTGTGTGTGTGTGAGTGTGTGTGTGTGTGTGTGTAAAAGAGGTTTAGTTGATCAGGGAGTGTCACCACACCGGATATGAGATGAGATTCATGGAGGCACACTATATAACAGACCCCCCCAGTGTTTTTTACAGTGATAGGCTGCTCACACTCAGAGCGTAATTGGTAAAGCCTAGAGGTGTGATTTCAGCCTGTCCTCAGTTGTGCCCCAAACGCCAGTCACTTTACACTCTGTCCTTTTTGTCTCATTGTTCTGCTCACAGTGTTCCCAATGTTCTAATGTCGTGACTCACAGAACCTCTCTCTCTCTCTCTCTCTCTCTCTCTCTCTCTCTTTCTTTCTCTCTTTCTCCTTCTTACCGTCGTCCTCATGTGTGCACTCTCTCTCCGCTTGCTCCTGATGCCAGACACGCTAACTTCTCCACGGCAGGCAAGGCCATCACCGTTCTCTTCCGCATCGTCACCGGAGAGGACTGGAACAAGATCATGCATGATTGCATGGTGAGGCTGAGAGCATCTTGCAGTAGCACAGGCAAACACACACTGAGTACAGACTCTATCATGCCATAGCAGTTGGAAAAACGAGGGGAATTTACCAAGATCAGCCATCAGGCTGCAATTAGGCAGTTATGTTAGATATACAGTAATTTCCCAAATATAAGCCACACCATGTATAAACCTCAGGTCAGTGTTTTATGCAAACTAAAAAAACAAAACCATGTATTGAGCTCACCCTTGTATTAATCTCGCCCTTGTATTAACCTCAATTTACTAAACCTGAACATCAGAATCAGATCAGATCAAGTAGAATGATGAAAAGAAATGCAATCCTGTGTATAGCCCTCACCCATGTATTAACCTCATTAATGAAGACTTTTTTGATTTAGCAAAATCAATGTGTTAACCTCGGTTAATAATCTTGTCTACTAAAGGAGCTGAAAAAATCGTCTTAATGCAATATTGATCTTTGTTCAGCGTGTCAAGAGCTGAGCGCTCTGTTCCGAGGTCCCATCAGTTTTTCAGAGATTTCATTGTGTGTGTGTGTGTGTGTGTATGTCTTTGTGCGTTATTGTGTGTGTGTGTGTGTCTTTGTGCCTGTGTGCGTGATTGTGTGTGTGTGTGTGTGTGTTCATGTGTACGTATGTCTCATTATGTTGTCACCGCCTGTAGAGCTGCAGGTGGCTACAGTTATTGACTTGTTATAACTATTACTATTATAATCAGTCAATAGTTTTTTGCTTGAATTTTCTGGACAAAATTTTCAGTTGCCTTACCTGTGTATATGCATGATGTTGTCATGAAGCTAGCAGACAATTGAATGCCAATCCATTCAAAGTTAATCCAAATTAACTGTGCACTCAATGGCTTACACTACATTGGCAATATTGTAACACACATTTTGCTAAACTACAAACACAATTCACTACTAGACAGTGAAGCGAAGGAGAGGAGACAAGGGCTAGAAAGATGAATATGAAATCGTACGCTCATCATGTCCATCCTCTCTCTCAGGTGCAGCCACCGTTCTGTACACCGGACAGCTTGCGCTACTGGGAGACGGACTGCGGCAACTACGCCGGCGCCCTCATCTACTTCTGCTCCTTCTATGTCATCATCGCCTACATCATGCTCAACCTGCTCGTGGGTACGGCAGCCCTGACGTCTCAGAGGATTCACAAGGAGGCTGCACTTAATACGTTACGGATACGTTATGTCGCATCTGTCCTAACAATTAGCTTCCACTGTAATCAATGAAACTGGCTACACCAGAAAACAAATGACTAGTCGTTTTTAAATTTATTTTGGTGCAGCTTGACTCAGCGATCCCAGTGTAGTCTAGTGCTACACTCGATATGTTACAGAAGTCTCCCCGTGACTTACTTAGCCATGCACCCATCATAGGGAGACCACACTGAGTCAGTTACTGAAGTATTCCATTTGTGTTGCATCACCAATAGTTTCTGAATAGTTTTTTTTCTGGGTTGTAGAATTGTAATTTTTTGAGTTCTGTCACGTGCTGTTCCATTGATTGTGGTGGAAGCTTGCAGCTGCAGTATATGCAGCGTGAATAGAACGCTTCACTAGTGCACGCAAAGCAGCCTCCCTGTCACTTCATGCTTGCTATTAAGGAGACCGTATAATCCTCCTCCTTTGTCAAAGAGTGTTCCTCAGGGTGACTGGATGGCTATTAGTAATCTGTGCGCACAGTGTGATCAAACTCCAGTTTTAGTTCAGTGCAGGAAGGAGGGTGTAGATGGCTATTAGAGGAAGTGTTAGGACTGAGTGGGGATTTGGGGGAGAGCCAGAAGCACCCAGGAAATAACTCTGTGTGTGTGTGTGTGTGTGTGTGTGTGTGTGTGTGTGTGTGTGCAGATATGTCATACAGTTTGAACACTTCGCTGTGCGTGTGTGTGTGTGTGTGTCTAGATATCTCATACAGTTTGAACACATTGCTCTATGTCTGTGTGCGCACTCGTCCGTCCATCCATGTGTGTGTGAGTGTGTTTGTGTGTGTGTAGGAGCACCAACCATACCACAGTGACTCACAGGATGTCTGCTGTGTTGTAAACTGCTGGAAGTTGGCAAAGTTCCATCCGACTCATTAGGCTCCTGAGTGTCTCACTTTAATCCCCCTTCGCTTGCAGCTATCATTGTGGAGAACTTCTCACTGTTCTATTCCACTGAGGAGGACCAGCTACTGAGCTACAATGACCTACGCCACTTCCAGATCATCTGGAATATGGTGGATGACAAGCGGGAGGTGAGGGGATGTGTGTGCTTGTAAACGTGTTGGTCTGTGCACTGGTGTGTGTGTGTGTGTGTGAGTGTGTGTGTGTTTGTAGCAGTCATACCTGCCAACAGACAAATTACTCTAATAGAGTTAGTGTAAGTGATTAGTTTACTGATTAGAGAGCAGGTATAGCCGTATGCTTAAGTAAAGTTGAGGATTGTGTTTGTTACCCCAGATGACAGACCTTTACTTTTGAAATCTATGTGAGAGATGAATTGTAGTATTCATATATATAGATTGAAGTTTTCTGGGTTTATAAAAGATTCTTTCTCTCTCTCTCTCTCTTAGGGAGTGATCCCTACGTCCCGGGTGAAATTCCTGTTGCGTTTGCTGAGAGGCAGGCTGGAGGTGGACCTGGACAAGGACAAACTGCTGTTCAAGCACATGTGCTACGAGATGGAGCGCCTGCACAACGGAGGGGACGTCACCTTCCACGACGTGCTCAGGTATGTCACATGGAACACACATGAAGGTCACTGGATTCACTGACAACCTTTGTGTTCATTACACTAACTCTCCAGAAGGGGGCGAAGGGTACTGTAGTTGGGTCCATTTCCATCTGTGTGTGTGCGCTCACATTTGGGACAATTAACTCCAAAAGTGGTTGGCAAGGTAGAGATACTGTGTGTGATCATTAAGATTTACATGGAGATTAATATCACTCTCTGAATGTTTTATGTGTGTTCACCTCACCTTCTTCAACAAGATCACAAAATTGCATGAATTACAAGCCACATATCAAGTCTTAAACAGATTACAATTGACCTTTATTGTCTTACGCAAACTAATGATGAATGTGGGAAATTCTGCCAAATCAGCTCCTTTGCTTTAGAAAATTTCACACCATTTTGAGTGAGACAATTTTCTGCACGGCAGCGAGAATCGCCGGTCTATTGTTCCCATTGTGTAACGCATCAAGAGGAGTATGGTACATTACAGTATAAGAATGTAACCTCTGTGGGAGGTACTGATTCAAGGTGTCATCGAGATGTCATGAAGCAGTTTGTAAACATTTTTGTAAGAGTCTAGATTCAATATCTTCCTGATCTCCATGATGGTTCTCTATTCTCCGAGAACTCTGTCTTCTGACGAATCCCTGACTGTATGAACTGGCTCCATGGATACAAAGAAAGTGTTATACATATGAAACATGGCAACAAGAAAATGCTTTTTCCACATACCGGTACTCAAAATTCATTCTGTATACTCAAAATTCATTTGATGTCATTCATGTGATATTTGTTAGCATTTTGATCACGACTGTGAGGTCGTAACCTATCTCAAGTGTTAAAACTGCTAGTGTTCATGTCAGTACAGTCAGTAGTTACATGATAGACTACAGTTTGTCCATGGTTTTGGCTGAGCATCATAATAATTCCAAAATATTGTCCCACAACATGGTAGTCAGGCCATATGTGGTTGTGCTAACTCTAAATCGGTGAGATGTGTTTACAGTTTTGCAAGAAGTGGGCGGAGTGTAACGGACTGTAAGGCATTGGATGTACTTTTAGTTTTGAGAAATCAGGCTAAAAGAATCACTGTTAGACAGATGAGTTTGTGAAAGGCAACCAAAAAGCCAGACTATAAAACTCTGTAAACTCTGTAAACTGAACATTTTGTAGTATCTTTTTTTTTTTTTTACTGTTTAGGCAAAACTTTTGAAACTAGGGGCTAATTTTGCACAACTCTACAGACAACTCACAAAACCTTAGACTAAACCAGCAAAACATTCTAAATGACTCTTTTATTTGCTAAGTTGTTCACACTCTTAAAAACTGTGTTTTGTACAAAAGCAGAATACACAACCGTTATGTGAATAAATGCACAAAGCAACAACTGCACTCTGACAGGAAAAACGGAAAAAAACATCTGGCTTTTGTTTAGTCTGTGCGCAGATCTTATATCAGTTTTCAGTCACCTGTAACTTTGTATAATTTAGTTTAGTATCATTCATATGAACAGGTATTCAAATGTGAAAATGATGGATGGAATACATAAAAGAGAGGGAGTCAAAAACACATTAGAAGTATTCAAGCTTTATTTAAAATCAGTGGAAAAACAACAGAAAAATACGTTTGGCCATCCTTAAGTCTGGGTGTACGATTTCATATTCATCTTTCTAGCCCTCGTCTCCCCTCCTTCACTTCACTGTCTAGTAGTGAATTGTGTTTGTAGTTTAGCAAAATGCGTGTTACAATATTGCCAATGTAGTGTAAGCCATTGAGTGCACAGTTAATTTGGCAAACTTTGAATGGATTGGCATTCAATTGACTGCTAGCTCAAAACTTCATGACAACATCATGCATATACACAGGTAAGGCAACTGAAAATTCTGTCCAGAAAATTCAGGCAAAAAAATATTGACTGAATTTAGCAATAGTTGTAACAAGCCAATAACTGTAGCCACCTGCAGCTCTACAAGCGGTGACAACAGCCAGTCCTGAAAATTCCACACTGGCTGATAATACTGGTCTTAGAATGACTTTTTCCAGCAGAGGAAAGAGAATCAACACCACAAGTGATTCACATTCATTTTTGTCTTGGAACAGACAAGAGAAATTAAAATTCTGGTAAAAAGTTTGTGAATAATAATTGTCTGACTTCTCTCAAGTGTCTGGGTTGACCGCTTTGGGAGGCACTAATAAAGCCCCAGTGTAGGTGGTCCCATACCAGCCTACTTGGTCACCGCACAGAGACAGAATCTCTATCTCCCAGTCAACAACCTAAACCAGTTTTTCTGCCTACAACTGACTAAAGCACGTTCAAGATCTTCCAGTCCTCCAAAAGAAGTGCACACCTGAACTCACACATGACCCAACTCGACTGGAGTCTATCCCACTGAAGTGCAAGCAGGAACTTACTATGCAACAAGACAGAGTGAACTAACATCCACCAGCCCAAATAAAGACACGGACACAGCGTTGCGCTGACTGGAGCAGATTTTCTCGAACACTTTCCATCTTGATTTTTAAAAGATTTAAATGAAATACTTATCAATCATGTCAGTTGTCATGTCCTGACTCTGCTTTTTTACATTGTGAGTTCTTGTATTCTTTTCCTCGTGGATATATATTGTTGTCGTCTCTAGAACCTAGAAGGGAAAACATTTCGGCACTACACTAATAAATGTGACTGAGCTTCGTTTTGATCATCTCCCAGATGTGGCTGTGAAATGAAACCGAAAATCCTGGCAAAAAAAAATTTGTGAACAAACACTTTGTGAAAATCATGCTGTGTATCTCAGTGCTCTTGTTAGTTAAAACTACAACTGACCAAGTCAAAACTGTTTCGACTGCAATGATCAAAACTGTGAAGATTGTAATACTTCCAACAAACATTTTACACATGACTGAGACTACACACTCCTATGCACGCTATGGTCTTATACCCACTGATGATGAATCTGTGAAGTTCTGCCACCTCGGCTCCACCATAATCCTTGAAAGCCATGACAACAACCTCTCCATGAAAGTCAACATCAGCTGATAACACGGATGTCGGAGGGCAGAGAGACCAGTCAACACTGTTCTGTTTGGAACCTATCCTCTGTGAGAGGCACATCCTCTCTGGTTAACACAAGATATGAGAGCTTAAGCTCACATTGAATTAACACAAGAAATGTTGCCACCTTGGCTCCACCTGCAACCCCGCCTTCAACACTAAACAATGTGACTCTACTTCATTGTGATCCTATGACCGAAAAATAAACAAAGGCGAAAAATGCGTTTATTTAACCAGTCAACTGACTGCTCTGAGTAGTTCTCACAAGAGCTGATCATATCAGAACTGCTCTGATTGAAACTTTCATGAGTGTAATGATTCCGACAGGCCTTTTAAACATGGCTGAGACTGCATATAAAATGTTCTGTGTATTACTAAATGTTTATAACATCTTTCCTGTACTTTGCAAAATATATGAGAAATGCCCACTGATGAACTGGATCAATTCAACCCCCTCCGCTCCACCTACAGCTCTACAGGAGGTTACAACAAGCAATCCTGAAAGTTCCACACCAGCGTATAACACTGGTGATAGAGGGATCTTTTCCACCAGGGCAAAGAGAATCGCCTCCCAACTCTTCAGAGTGTTGGATGCAATTAGAGGGCTATGGTCTATCTGGAGACCAGCCTCTGTGGGAGGCACTAATAAAGCCCCAGTGTAGGTGGTCCCATACCAGCCTACTTGATCACCGCACAGAGACAGAATCTCTATCTTCCAGTCAACAACGTAAACCAGTTTTTCTGCCTACAGCTGACTAAAGCACATTCAAGATCTTCCAGTCCTCCGAAAGAAGTGCACACCTGAACTCACACATGACCCAACTCGGCTGGAGTCTATCCCACTGAAGTGCAAGCAGGAACTTACTATGCAACGAGACAGAGTGAACTAACATCCACCAGCCCAAATAAAGACACGGACACAGCGTTGCGCTGACTGGAGCAGATTTACTTCAACACTTTCCATCTTGATTTTTAAAATATTTAAATAAACTACTTATCAATTATGTTAGTTGTCATGTCCTGAGTTCTGCTTTTTTACATTGTGAGTTCTTGTATTCTTTTCCTCGTGGATATATATTTTTGTCGTCCCTAGAACCTAGAAGGGGAAACATTTCGGCACTACACTAATAAATATGACTCAACTTCGTTTTGATCATCTCACAGATGTGGCTGTGAAAGGAAACCGAAAATCCTGGCTCAAAACTTCTACCTAAACACTTTGTGAAAAACACGCTATGTATCTCCCTGCTCTCGTTAGTTAAAACTAGAACTGATCAAGTCAAAAATGTGTCGACTGCAATGATCGAAACTGTGAAGATTGTAATACTTCCAACAAACATTTTACACATGACTGAGACTACAAAATCTTATGCACGCTATGGTCTTATACCCACTGATGATGAATCTGTGAAATTCTGCCACTTCGGCTCCACCATAATCCTTGAAAGCCATGACAACAACCTCTCCATGAAATTCAACATCAGCTGATAACACGGATGTCGGAGGGCAGAGAGACCAGTCAACACTGTTCTGTTTGGAACCTATCCTCTGTGAGAGGCACATCCTCTCTGGGTTACACAAGATATGAGAGCTTAAGCTCACATTGAATTAACACAAGAAATGTTGCCACCTTGGCACCACCTGCAACCCCGCCTCCAACACTAAACAATGTGACTCTACTTCCTTGTGATCCTCTGACCGGAAAAAAAAAATTTACGCAAAGGCGAAAAATGTGTTTATTTAACCAGTCAGCTGACTGCTCTGAGTAGTTCTCACAAGAGCTGATCATATCAGAACTGTTCTGATTGAAGCTTTCATGAGTGTAATGATTCCGCAGGCCTTTTAAACATGGCTGAGACTGCATATAAAATATTCTTTGTATTACTTACGGTGTATAACATCTTTTCTGGACTTGGCAAAATATATGAGAATTATGCTCACTGATGAACTGGAGGAATTCAACCCCCTCTGCTCCACCTACAGCTCTACAGGAGGTGACAATAAGCAATCCTGAAAATTCCACACCACCATATAACACTGGTGATAGAGGGATCTTTTCCACCAGGGCAAAGAGAATCGCCTCCCAACTCTTCAGAGTGTTGGATGCAATTAGAGGGCTATGGTCTATCTGGAGACCAGCCTCTGTGGGAGGCACTAATAAAGCCCCAGTGTAGGTGGTCCCATACCAGCCTACTTGGTCACCGCACAGAGACAGAATCTCTATCTCCCAGTCAACAACCTAAACCAGTTTTTCTGCCTACAACTGACTAAAGCACGTTCAAGATCTTCCAGTCCTCCGAAAGAAGTGCACACCTGAACTCACACATGACCCAACTCGGCTGGAGTCTATCCCACTGAAGTGCAAGCAGGAACTTACTATGCAACGAGACAGAGTGAACTAACATCCACCAGCCCAAATAAAGACACGGACACAGCGTTGCGCTGACTGGAGCAGATTTACTTCAACACTTTCCATCTTGATTTTTAAAAAATGTAAATAAAATACTTATCAATTATGTAGTTGTCATGTCCTGAGTTCTGCTTTTTTACATTGTGAGTTCTTGTATTCTTTTCCTCGTGGATATATATTTTTGTCGTCCCTAGAACCTAGAAGGGGAAACATTTCGGCACTACACTAATAAATATGACTCAACTTCGTTTTGATCATCTCACAGATGTGGCTGTGAAAGGAAACCGAAAATCCTGGCTCAAAACTTCTACCTAAACACTTTGTGAAAAACACGCTGTGTATCTCACTGCTCTAATTAGTTAAAACTAGAACTGATCAAGTCAAAAATGTGTCGACTGCAATGTTCGAAACTGTGAAGATTGTAATACTTCCAACAAACATTTTACACATGACTGAGACTACACACTCTATGCACGCTATGGTCTTATACCCACTGATGATGAATCTGTGAAATTCTGTCCACTCGGCTCCACCATAATCCTTGAAAGCCATGACAACAACTCTCCATGAAATTCAACATCAGCTGATAACACGGATGTCGGAGGGCAGAGAGACCAGTCAACACTGTTCTGTTTGGAACCTATCCTCTGTGAGAGGCACATCCTCTCTGGTTACACAAGATATGAGAGCTTAAGCTCACATTGAATTAACACAAGAAATGTTGCCACCTTGGCTCCACCTGCAACCCCGCCTCCAACACTAAACAATGTGACTCTACTTCCTTGTGATCCTATGACCGGAAAAAAATAATTTTACGCAAAGGCGAAAAATTTTTCTTTATTAACCAGGGGTATGACTGCTCTGAGTAGTTCTTACAAGAGCTGATCATATCAGAACTGTTCTGATTGAAGCTTTCATGAGTGTAATGATTCCGACAGACCTTTTAAACATGGCTGAGACTGCATATAAAATATTCTTGTATTACTTACGGTGTATAACATCTTTTCTGGACTTGGCAAAATATATGAGAACTTATGCTCACTGATGAACTGGAGGAATTCAACCCCCTCTGCTCCACCTACAGCTCTACAGAAGGTGACAATAAGCAATCCTGAAAATTCCACACCACCGTATAACACTGGTGATAGAGGGATCTTTTCCACCAGGGCAAAAGAATCGCCTCCCAACTCTTCAGAGTGTTGGATGCAATTAGAGGGCTATGGTCTATCTGGAGACCAGCCTCTGTGGGAGGCACTAATAAAGCCCCAGTGTAGGTGGTCCCATACCAGCCTACTTGATCACCGCACAGAGACAGAATCTCTATCTTCCAGTCAACAACCTAAACCAGTTTTTCTGCCTACAACTGTCTAAACCACATTCAAGATCTTCCAGTCCTCCGAAAGAAGTGCACACCTGAACTCACACATGACCCAACTCGGCTGGAGTCTATCCCACTGAAGTGCAAGCAGGAACTTACTATGCAACGAGACAGAGTGAAGTAACATCCACCAGCCCAAATAAAGACACGGACACAGCGTTGCGCTGACTGGAGCAGATTTACTTCAACACTTTCCATCTTGATTTTTAAAAAATGTAAATAAAATACTTATCAATTATGTCAGTTGTCATGTCCTGAGTTCTGCTTTTTTACATTGTGAGTTCTTGTATTCTTTTCCTCGTGGATATATATTTTTGTCGTCCCTAGAACCTAGAAGGGGAAACATTTCGGCACTACACTAATAAATATGACTCAACTTCGTTTTGATCATCTCACAGATGTGGCTGTGAAAGGAAACCGAAAATCCTGGCTCAAAACTTCTACCTAAACACTTTGTGAAAAACACGCTGTGTATCTCACTGCTCTAATTAGTTAAAACTAGAACTGATCAAGTCAAAAATGTGTCGACTGCAATGTTCGAAACTGTGAAGATTGTAATACTTCCAACAAACATTTTACACATGACTGAGACTACACACTCCTATGCACGCTATGGTCTTATACCCACTGATGATGAATCTGTGAAATTCTGTCACCTCGGCTCCACCATAATCCTTGAAAGCCATGACAACAAACTCTCCATGAAATTCAACATCAGCTGATAACATGGATGTCGGAGGGCAGAGAGACCAGTCAACACTGTTCTGTTTGGAACCTAACCTCTGTGAGAGGCACATCCTCTCTGGGTTACTCAAGATATGTGAGCTTAAGCTCACATTGAATTAACACAAGAAATGTTGCCACCTTGGCTCCACCTGCAACCCCGCCTCCAACACTAAACAATGTGACTCTACTTCATTGTGATCCTATGACCGGAAAAAAAGAAAATTTACGCAAAGGCGGAAAATGTGTGTATTTAACCAGTCAGCTGAATGCTCTGAGTAGTTCTCACAAGAGCTGATCATATCAGAACTGTTCTGATTGAAGCTTTCATGAGTGTAATGATTCCGCCAGGCCTTTTAAACATGGCTGAGACTGCATATAAAATATTCTGTGTATTACTTACGGTGTATAACATCTTTTCTGGACTTGGCAAAATATATGAGAACTTATGCTCACTGATGAACTGGAGGAATTCAACCCCCTCTGCTCCACCTACAGCTCTACAGAAGGTGACAATAAGCAATCCTGAAAATTCCACACCACCGTATAACACTGGTGATAGAGGGATCTTTTCCACCAGGGCAAAGAGAATCGCCTCCCAACTCTTCAGAGTGTTGGATGCAATTAGAGGGCTATGGTCTATCTGGAGACAAGCCTCTGTGGGAGGCACTAATAAAGCCCCAGTGTAGGTGGTCCCATACCAGCCTACTTGATCACCGCACAGAGACAGAATCTCTATCTTCCAGTCAACAACCTAAACCAGTTTTTCTGCCTACAACTGTCTAAACCACGTTCAAGATCTTCCAGTCCTCCGAAAGAAGTGCACACCTGAACTCACACATGACCCAACTCGGCTGGAGTCTATCCCACTGAAGTGCAAGCAGGAACTTACTATGCAACGAGACAGAGTGAAGTAACATCCACCAGCCCAAATAAAGACACGGACACAGCGTTGCGCTGACTGGAGCAGATTTACTTCAACACTTTCCATCTTGATTTTTAAAAAATGTAAATAAAATACTTATCAATTATGTCAGTTGTCATGTCCTGAGTTCTGCTTTTTTACATTGTGAGTTCTTGTATTCTTTTCCTCGTGGATATATATTTTTGTCGTCCCTAGAACCTAGAAGGGGAAACATTTCGGCACTACACTAATAAATATGACTCAACTTCGTTTTGATCATCTCACAGATGTGGCTGTGAAAGGAAACCGAAAATCCTGGCTCAAAACTTCTACCTAAACACTTTGTGAAAAACACGCTGTGTATCTCACTGCTCTCATTAGTTAAAACTAGAACTGATCAAGTCAAAAATGTGTCGACTGCAATGTTCGAAACTGTGAAGATTGTAATACTTCCAACAAACATTTTACACATGACTGAGACTACAAAATCTTATGCACGCTATGGTCTTATACCCACTGATGATGAATCTGTGAAATTCTGCCACTTCGGCTCCACCATAATCCTTGAAAGCCATGACAACAACCTCTCCATGAAATTCAACATCAGCTGATAACACGGATGTCGGAGGGCAGAGAGACCAGTCAACACTGTTCTGTTTGGAACCTATCCTCTGTGAGAGGCACATCCTCTCTGGGTTACACAAGATATGAGAGCTTAAGCTCACATTGAATTAACACAAGAAATGTTGCCACCTTGGCTCCACCTGCAACCCCGCCTCCAACACTAAACAATGTGACTCTACTTCCTTGTGATCCTATGACCGGAAAAAAATAATTTTACGCAAAGGCGAAAAATTTTTCTTTATTAACCAGGGGTATGACTGCTCTGAGTAGTTCTTACAAGAGCGGATCATATCAGAACTGTTCTGATTGAAGCTTTCATGAGTGTAATGATTCCGACAGACCTTTTAAACATGGCTGAGACTGCATATAAAATATTCTGTGTATTACTTACGGTGTATAACATCTTTTCTGGACTTGGCAAAATATATGAGAACTTATGCTCACTGATGAACTGGAGGAATTCAACCCCCTCTGCTCCACCTACAGCTCTACAGAAGGTGACAATAAGCAATCCTGAAAATTCCACACCACCGTATAACACTGGTGATAGAGGGATCTTTTCCACCAGGGCAAAGAGAATCGCCTCCCAACTCTTCAGAGTGTTGGATGCAATTAGAGGGCTATGGTCTATCTGGAGACCAGCCTCTGTGGGAGGCACTAATAAAGCCCCAGTGTAGGTGGTCCCATACCAGCCTACTTGGTCACCGCACAGAGACAGAATCTCTATCTCCCAGTCAACAACCTAAACCAGTTTTTCTGCCTACAACTGACTAAAGCACGTTCAAGATCTTCCAGTCCTCCGAAAGAAGTGCACACCTGAACTCACACATGACCCAACTCGGCTGGAGTCTATCCCACTGAAGTGCAAGCAGGAACTTACTATGCAACGAGACAGAGTGAAGTAACATCCACCAGCCCAAATAAAGACACGGACACAGCGTTGCGCTGACTGGAGCAGATTTACTTCAACACTTTCCATCTTGATTTTTAAAAAATGTAAATAAAATACTTATCAATTATGTCAGTTGTCATGTCCTGAGTTCTGCTTTTTTACATTGTGAGTTCTTGTATTCTTTTCCTCGTGGATATATATTTTTGTCCTCCCTAGAACCTAGAAGGGGAAACATTTCGGCACTACACTAATAAATGTGACTCAACTTCGTTCTGATCATCTCACAGATGTGGCTGTGAAAGGAAACCGAAAATCCTGGCTCAAAACTTCTACCTAAACCCTTTCTGAAAAACACGCTGTGTATCTCACTGCTCTAATTAGTTAAAACTAGAACTGATCAAGTCAAAAATGTGTCGACTGCAATGTTCGAAACTGTGAAGATTGTAATACTTCCAACAAACATTTTACACATGACTGAGACTACACACTCCTATGCACGCTATGGTCTTATACCCACTGATGATGAATTTGTGAAATTCTGTCACCTCGGCTCCACCATAATCCTTGAAAGCCATGATAACAAACTCTCCATGAAATTCAACATCAGCTGATAACATGGATGTCGGAGGGCAGAGAGACCAGTCAACACTGTTCTGTTTGGAACCTATCCTCTGTGAGAGGCACATCCTCTCTGGTTAACACAAGATATGAGAGCTTAAGCTCACATTGAATTAACACAAGAAATGTTGCCACCTTGGCTCCACCTGCAACCCCGCCTCCAACACTAAACAATGTGACTCTACTTCCTTGTGATCCTATGACCGGAAAAAAATAATTTTACGCAAAGGCGAAAAATTTTTCTTTATTAACCAGGGGTATGACTTCTCTGAGTAGTTCTTACAAGAGCTGATCATATCAGAACTGTTATGATTGAAGTTTTCATGAGTCTAATGATTTCGACAGACCTTCTAAACATGGCTGAGACTACATATAAAATGTTCTGTGCATTACTAAATGTGTATAACATCTTTTATGGACTCTGCAAAATATATGAGAACTTATGCCCACTGATGAACTGGAGGAATTCAACCCCCTCCGCTCCACCTACAGCTCTACAGGAGGTGACAACAAGCAATCCTGAAAGTTCCACACCAGCGTATAACACTGGTGATAGAGGGATCTTTTCCACCAGGGCAAAAAGAATCGTCTTCCAACTCTTCAGAGTGTTGGATGCAATTAGAGGGATATGGTCTATCTGGAGACCAGCCTCTGTGGGAGGCACTAATAAAGCCCCAGTGTAGGTGGTCCCATACCAGCCTACTTGATCACCGCACAGAGACAGAATCTCTATCTTCCAGTCAACAACCTAAACCAGTTTTTCTGCCTACAACTGTCTAAAGCACGTTCAAGATCTTCCAGTCCTCCGAAAGAAGTGCACACCTGAACTCACACATGACCCAACTCGGCTGGAGTCTATCCCACTGAAGTGCAAGCAGGAACTTACTATGCAACGTGACAGAGTGAACTAACATCCACCAGCCCAAATAAAGACACAGACACAGCGTTGCGCTGACTGGAGCAGATTTACTTCAACACTTTCCATCTTGATTTTTGAAATGCTTAAATAAAATACTTATCAATTATGTCAGTTGTCATGTCCTGAGTTCTGCTTTTTTACATTGTGAGTTCTTGTATTCTTTTCCTCGTGGATATATATTTTTGTGGTCCCTAGAACCTAGAAGGGGAAACATTTCGGCACTACACTAATAAATGTGACTCAGCTTCGTTTTGATCATCTCACAGATGTGGCTGTGAAAGGAAACCGAAAATCCTGGCTCAAAACTTCTACCTAAACACTTTGTGAAAAACACGCTGTGTATCTCACTGCTCTCATTAGTTAAAACTAGAACTGATCAAGTCCAAACTGTGTCGACTGCAATGATCGAAACTGTGAAGATTGTGATACTTCCAACAAACATTTTACACATGACTGAGACTACAAAATCTTATGCACGCTATGGTCTTATACCCACTGATGATGAATCTGTGAAATTCTGTCACCTCGGCTCCACCATAATCCTTGAAAGCCATGACAACAAACTCTCCATGAAATTCAACATCAGCTGATAACACGGATGTCGGAGGGCAGAGAGACCAGTCAACACTGTTCTGTTTGGAACCTAGCCTCTTTGAGAGGCACATCCTCTCTGGGTTACACAAGATATGAGAGCTTAAGCTCACATTGAATTAACACAAGAAATGTTGCCACCTTGGCTCCACCTGCAACCCCGCCTCCAACACTAAACAATGTGACTCTACTTCCTTGTGATCCTATGACCGGAAAAAAATAATTTTACGCAAAGGCGAAAAATTTTTCTTTATTAACCAGGGGTATGACTGCTCTGAGTAGTTCTTACAAGAGCTGATCATATCAGAACTGTTATGATTGAAGTTTTCATGAGTCTAATGATTTCGACAGACCTTCTAAACATGGCTGAGACTACATATAAAATGTTCTGTGCATTACTAAATGTGTATAACATCTTTTATGGACTTTGCAAAATATATGAGAACTTATGCCCACTGATGAACTGGAGGAATTCAACCCCCTCCGCTCCACCTACAGCTCTACAGGAGGTGACAACAAGCAATCCTGAAAGTTCCACACCAGCGTATAACACTGGTGATAGAGGGATCTTTTCCACCAGGGCAAAGAGAATCGCCTCCCAACTCTTCAGAGTGTTGGATGCAATTAGAGGGCTATGGTCTATCTGGAGACCAGCCTCTGTGGGAGGCACTAATAAAGCCCCAGTGTAGGTGGTCCCATACCAGCCTACTTGCTCACCGCACAGAGACAGAATCTCTATCTGCCAGTCAACAACGTAAACCAGTTTTTCTGCCTACAGCTGACTAAAGCACGTTCAAGATCTTCCAGTCCTCGGGTGTGCATTTCAAGAAATGCACACCCGAACTCACACATGACCCAACTCGGCTGGAGTCTATCCCATTGAAGTGCAAGCAGGAACTTACTATGCAACGTGACAGAGTGAACTAACATCCACCAGCCCAAATAAAGACACGGACACAGCGTTGCGCTGACTGGAGCAGATTTACTTCAACACTTTCGATCTTGATTTTTTAAATATTTAAATAAACTACTTATCAATTATGTTAGTTGTCATGGCCTGAGTTCTGCTTTTTTACATTGTGAGTTCTTGTATTCTTTTCCTCGTGGATATATATTTTTGTGGTCCCTAGAACCTAGAAGGGGAAACATTTCGGCACTACACTAATAAATGTGACTCTGCTTCATTTTGATCATCTCACAGACGTGGCTGTGAAAGGAAACCGAAAATCCTGGCTCAAAACTTCTACCTAAACACTTTGTGAAAAACACGCTGTGTATCTCACTGCTCTCATTAGTTAAAACTAGAACTGATCAAGTCAAAACTGTGTCGACTGCAATAATCGAAACTGTAAAGATTGTAATACTTCCAACAAACATTTTACACATGACTGAGACTACAAAATCTTATGCACGCTATGATCTTATACCCACTGATGATGAATCTGTGAAATTCTGTCACCTCGGCTCCACCATAATCCTTGAAAGGCATGTCAACAACCTTTCTTGAAAATTCAACATCAGCTGATAACACAGATGTCGGAGGGCAGAGGCAATTTCTAGACAACTCTTCACTGTGTTGAATGCAAACAGGGCTTTAGTCTGTTTGGAACCTATCCTCTGTGAGAGGCACATCCTCTCTGGTTAACACAAGATATGAGAGCTTAAGCTCACATTGAATTAATACAAGAAATGTTGCCACCTTGGCTCCACCTGCAACCCCGCCTCCAACACTAAACAATGTGACTCTACTTCATTTTGATCCACTGACGAAGGCGGAAAATATGTATATTTATTAACCAGGGGTATGACTGCTCTGAGTAGTTCTGAGAAGCGCTGATCATATCAGAACCGTGACGACTGAAACTTTGAGTGTAATGATTCCGACAAACCTTTTACACATGGCTGAGACTGCATATAAAATGTTCTCTGCATTACTGAATGGTTATAAAATCTTTTTATGGACGATGCTCAGGGATCAACTGGAAGAATTGTGCAACCTCTGCACCACACGTAGACCTGCTGGAGGTGACAACAACACGTCCTGAACCTTCCACACTTTCTGACAGCAGGAGTTTTGAGGAGAGCTTTTTCTCTAGGGCAACAAGAGCTGTGAATGCTGTATCCACCGTGCGGGGTGTGTTTACAGCTATGTGGTCTATTTATAAGACCTTAACTTCACAGGGACCTGCTGATTTGGGGTGTTTTTACACTTGGGCCTTTTCAGTCTTCCAAATGAACTCAGATCAATGATTCAGCATTTTTTTGCATTGCAAGTCACATTCAGACCCCTTCAAAGTAGTCCAAACTGAGACACCAACAAAGTCCAAATAAAGCACTCATCATTACTGTCCTTAATCTCGAGGAATTGATTATTGTCAGTTGGTTGACCTGAACTGAGAAACGGTTTGGTAAATCACTTATAAATGTGACTCAACTTTATTTTCTGAATTGATGAATCATTGGGTTTTCTGCCCAGTCTCACAATCAGCAACCTAAACCTGTTATGTCTCACACTTAAGAAACTAAAGCGTAGTCAAGAGCTTCCAGTCCTCTGAGTCCTGTGTACACCTGTAGTCTCTCATAGCCTGACACAACTTGCAGCCAATGCAGTCAGAGAGTGGAAGCCAAAACTAAGCATCTGACCAGTCAGAATTATCCAGCTCCAACCAACCCCTAGAGAGAAGATGTGACTTCCTGTGGATGGGAATGAGACTGCACATCTTGATGCAGAGTCAAGACCAAGAGTTTTTTTAACGCAACTGAGGGGCAGCTCCTGAAGTCGCTCATAGCCCATCACAACTGCAGCATACCAAGCTTGCCCACAAAGTGGCCTTTTTACATGTTGTACCAAAATAAAACAAATTTCATTCACCGCATTGGCCATGGCTGATTTCTGTTTTTGTTGGCATCTGATATGCTGGAATGCACTTGGTAACGCAGAACTATACATTAATTCTTGTGGCTCCATGATTGTGTGGAAAGGTTAAGGTGATGCCAGCAAAATTAACTTGCAGTAATCCAGCATTCTCTGTGTCTCTGTTTCAATAACATATTGTAATTTCCTGATTATGAGGGTAATTTCCTGATTATTATTTTCCAAATATTGATTTTACAAAAGTTCTTTAGAAATAAGGATAATACATGGGGCTGTACATAGGAATGCATCTCTCTTTACGTTATATCATTCTGATTTGTGGAGCGATGTTTAACAAACTCTACTTACTCTACTTACACATGGGTGTATGACATGATATGGTTAAATTAATACATGGATTAATACAATGTTTTTCAAGTTTGCTTTAAAAAAAAAAAAAAACACGTCCTGCAATTTAAACAAGGCGCAGCTTATGTTCAGAAAAGTCCTGTAACTAACACTGAGTCTAATCTAATTTGTGGTGGTGTGATTTTGTCAGCATGCTGTCGTATCGCTCGGTGGACATCCGCAAGAGTCTGCAGCTGGAGGAGCTGTTGGCGAGGGAGCAGCTGGAGTACACCATCGAGGAAGAGGTGGCCAAGCAGACCATACGCATGTGGCTCAAGAAGTGCCTCAAGCGCATCCGAGCCGTGAGTGTTAAGCTGCACTGAGGAACACACACACACACACACACACGTATACACACACACACACACATATATACACACACACACATACACAAACCAATCCACATACCACACTGACTCTAGACTATAGGTCTTCTGCCTAATGCACATAATACTACTGCAACACACACACACACACACACACACACACACACACTAGTACACAAACCACACTCACTCCAGACTCTAGATCTACTGCAGCATACACACATGCACATGCACACACACACCATACAGCAAACATTCTCAAATACCTACACATTGACTCTTAATATTTTGGGCCTAAAACCCTAACCTTCAAAACATATGCTGTATTTCCAGTGATAGTGGATGAGTGTTGCATGTAATGTCTGAAATCCCTTCAAAAGTTTGAAACATACAGTCTCAACAGTGCAGACTATTAAATTCCCTATATATTATATATATATATCATGCTAAATATAATTCCACGTTTCTAAAGTGTGTTGTGTCGTGTGTGGGGTTGTGACTGCCCTGATCCCCACAGAAACAGCAGCAGTCGTGTAGCATCATTGACAGCCTGCGAGACGGCCAACAGCACCTGCGCCAGTTCTTCCCCCCGAGCATCGAGACCACGCTGCCCAGCGAGGAGGTCAACACCAACAACCTGGAAAACAACCCCACCCAGCCAGAGGTCTGGCCAGGCTTGGTCCATCTCTTACATTACGTACAAAAATGCCAACAGCATAGCACTGTGCCGTCAGTTTAACCTACAACAGCACTGCATACTGCTTGCAGGCACAGAAAAGAAATCTTCATTACATCTTCATACAAGAATTCTCAGAAATTGCATTTTTTAGAACAGTCTGCAGTGTCTGTTTCCGCATAGAAAAGTTGGCTGGGGTAACAATAATATTACATTATTCCACATGGACAGTTATGAATCATTAACCAGGACTTTGTCATGTAGGGTCCTGAGTATGTTAGTGTGGTTTGTATTCCTGATAACGTTTTATGATTCGTGTTCATGATTCTGTTCTTCGGCCTGCGCTATCTGACGTAGGCAGCGCTTACCAGCTTGTATAGGTTTTGTGTTTTGTGGGTTCATCTCAGTCTAGTGTGTTGTGTAATACTAACATCCTCTTCCATGTGTGTTCCGTTGTGTTTGCTCTGGGTTCCTCCATGTTCTTCTGCGTTCCCTGTTTGGCATAGCAGAACAGCGGTCTGCAGACGCTGCTCAGCCCCACGCTGTCGGACCGCAATGGCTACCGGCAGGAATCGTCTGATCTGACAAGGCCCCAGAGGAAGCTGGGACAGTGGCGTCTGTCTGCAGGTGAGCTCCAGCCTCCAGGCTCTGGATCCAGCCAAGACACAACCAGAACCAGGACCAGAACCAGAACCAGGACCAGAACCAGAACCAGGCTTTTTGCCTGAAGCTCAAAATACTGAATTTACAACCGTATCCAGGCTTATTCAGCAATGTTATTGGAGTGATATGTGTGAGAATCCGTTACAGTTTCCATTTTTTCTGTTTGCGTATATAAGATCACATATTATATAATACAATACAAAAAATATCAAAATTATGGAAATTAGTTGAAAATAACCCAAACAAATCAAACAATGAAACTAAATCAAACAAAAACGTTTCTTATAAGTATAAATTGTGACATTTAAAACTTGGAGAATTAGCCGAAACTGAAGGAGAATTTATCTGTCTTCAACCTGTACTCCCACAAGCCACTTGCTTCCTCAAATCCTGCTGAGCTATTTGTCCTGGGTGCTCTCCTCTACCATCATCCCTCTCTCCTCTCCTTATCCATCATCCCTCTCTCCTCTCCTCTCCTCTTCCTCCTTCCCTCTACCCTCTCCTCTTCCATCATCCCTCTCTCCTTTCCTCTTCCTCCTTCCCTCTCTCCTCTCCTGTTCTCTCTTTACTCCCCCTCTCTCAATTTCTTTTCCTCTCTGCACCTCTGCCTTCTCTCTCCTCCTCTGTTCTACCCTTCTCTCTACTCCTCCGTTTTCCTCCACCTCCACTTTTTTAAACCCTCCTCTCCTCTCTACTCCTTCTCCTCTCATCTCTGCTTGTCTTCCCTCTTCTTCTCTTCCCTCTGTTCCTCTCCCTTTTCCCCCTGTCAATCTATCACTTCTCTTCCCCTCAAACCCTCTTCTCCTGTCTGCTTATCTCCCCTCCCCTCCCCTCTTCTCTCCTCCACTCTGTAGGCCGCACTAGCATGAGGTCCATGACTGCGAAGCTGAACCCCGCGAGCGACCAGGCCTCCTCAGGGTCAGAGGTCAAGAAGTGGTGGACCCGTCAGCTGACGGTAGAGAGCGACGAGAGCGGAGATGACCTGATCGACTGAAAGGAGAGGAGCGTCAAAACGCCGCACCCGTGGCGGTGACTGACAGCTCCCAGACACACACACACGACCCTCTGGCCAAGGGTCGATCATCAAAGCTGCCACCTTTTGAAGTCCACATCCAGCCGAGTGATAATAGATTCACTTCCACTGACTGACTGCCCCCATACACACTGAAGTATTAGTTCATTCTGCTGTATGTTATTATTAGCCCGTGAAGCTTTAACACACTGTGTCAGTTAGACTGGATCATTTGTGAATAATATCATGGCTTTTTTTTTTTTGTTGGAAGGAAAGAGTGAGGAAGATGAGTATAAATGGATAAGTTCTGCGTAAGTCCTTGATGGATATTTACAGTATATACATATGGGAAATCCATGCTGTAAGGTTCTTCTCTTCAGTGGAGATCACTACTGCTAATAGACAGGAAAGGTCCTCAGGAAGTCTATGGTCTCAGTGGCAATGGTTCACTAAGCAAAACTAAGGAGCTGCTAGAAGAAACTCATTAGATTATCAAGTCATCATAATAAGCCATACAGCACTACAGACCGTTCTTCTGTGTGTATGTATGTATGTGTGTATGTGTGTGTGTGTGTGTGTGTGTGTGTGTGTGTATTTGTCCTCATATGTTGTGCCAAATATCTTACTACTGTAAATCTCTTGTGTCTTTCTATATGTAGGTTTGATACTACAGAGAGAATATTATTCAGAGAGCTGTCTGTAAAAGTTTAAAAGCTGGCATTGCCATGAATGTAAAAGAATTCTATGTGTTTATGTGGTTGTGAAATGTCCTATATACATTGAAAAGAATATATTTTATAAGTAATCTCGATAATTGAAATCAGAATTTATTAATATTATGTGATTTTAAATAAAGGCTTTATAGATGCTAAATGAAGTACATGTGTGTTGTGTTTGCCTTTGTACATTTCAGTAAAATGGTGCATGGTGCAATATTCTGTCATCTATAACTTGAGTATTAAATGAAAATGTTTTTCAGTTATTCTGACAATCATTAAAACAGAGCAATAAATATTTATTATTTTAACAGAAACCATATTTTTCACAAATAGAACTGTATCACAAACACAGCATGTGGTCAAGACTTATTTCTGAAACAGCTTTCAAATACAGACAAAACGTAAACAGAAGGTGGGTAGCTTATGCTGGCTGAGGGAATGGCGAGAAACTGCTGTCCGTTGTAAAGGTCTTTCTGCAGGGCTCCCACTGGTAATCGCCTTTCTGGAAACTCATTGAATTTCCATAGAGCCTGTTTCAGACATGGGAAGTCAGGGAATTGATATTTTTGCAGACAAAGTCAGGGTATATCAGGGAATTTCAGTATTAGCATGTAGTTGTCCACAAAATGTGATATTTATTTCTTCATAGTGTTTATCAGGTATTAAACTCTCTTGTGCTTTGCTTGAAGTGTTGTGGTTAACCAGTTAATGAAAGCACTGAAAACATGTGCACCTGAAAATGGAGATTACAAATTGATTGTTTTAAAATGTGTTGTTTTTTCGGCTACAAATCTAGATGGTATATTTGTACAATTCATGTAAATTAAATTTTTAGTCAGGGAATTTTAAGTCTGACTAACGGTGGGAACCCTGTTCAGGGCAAATAAAGCTTTAGCACGGCAGAGCAGACCGATTTCAGTAGAGCGTAATTAGAGGTAGTTTAATTTCTATAATGCCATATTATTAGTCTGTATCATAGCCTGGTGTATAGGAACTTTGCAATGGACGTAGACATATGGTGTTTCTAAATCATCCTTTGAAAGTCTCAGAATATTGAGAGATAGTAAACATTTTCTTCCTCTTTGAGAACTTGGCAGTGTGCAACATAACATTACTGAACTATCAAAAGACTACATCTCCCACGAGGCTATGTCCACAGTTCCATGGGCATCATGCCCTCTTTGGAGTTGATGGAGGGGAAGAGGTTTTCTTCTGACAGGAAGTAGAAGGGAAACTGCACCAGGAAGCCGCGAACCTTGTGGAGCTCATCACAGGCCTGCAGTGGATCCTCGTGGGCCAGACAGGGCCGAGACATGTACTCTCGCAGGATCTTATAGTTCAGCACCGCATCAGTGGGCAGGCACCGGAACACCTGCACACACACCCCACACACACACCACACACACACACACACACACACACACACACAAACACAGGTTTGTACAAGGATATACTGTAAAGAAGCATATTGTCTATTTTATGTGTTACATAAAAAAATATTTTGGCAATTTGACAACACGGTGAAAAACGAAACTACACAGCTCTGTATACTATGGGTAGTTCTTTTGTGATGTACATTATGTCTAGGAAATAGAATCAGGAAACCCTTTTTTCCTGTCAATAAATACAAGTCATCGGTCTACCCATCTGTAAAGAATTTCATAGATTTCAGTGATCATGGTCTGTGAATATTAGCTCTGTTGCAAGCTTTATTGTGTGTGGTGTGTGTGTGTATGTGGTGTGTGTGTGTGTGTGTGTGGGTGGTGTGGTGTGGTGTGTGTGTGGTGGTGTGTGTGTATGTGTGTGTGGTGTGTGTGTGTGTGTGTGTGTATGTGTATGTGTGTGTGGTGTGGGTGTGCTTTTGTATATGTGTGTGTGTGTGTGTATGTATGTGTGTGTGTGTGTGAGTGTATATGTGTGTGTGTGTGTGTGTGTGTGTATGTATGTGTGTGTGAGTGTGTATGTGTGTGTGTGTGTGGTGTGTGTGTGTGTTTGTATGTGTGTGTGTGGTGTGTGTGTGTATGTGTGTGTTGTGTTTTTTTTTTTTTTTTTTTTTTTTTTTTTTTTTTTTTTTTTTTTTTTTTTTTTTTTTTTTTTTTTTTTTTTTTTTTTTTGTGTGTGTGTGTGTGTATGTATGTGCGTGTATGTGTGTGTGTGTTTGCGTATAGGAGGAGGTACATGCCTTATCATATACACTGGCATTCTTTGCTGCTGTCACGGTCCATATCTCCTTGTAGAACCTGTCACAGACGGGATCACTGATATCCACAGTGTAATCTCCCAACAGCCCCAGCACCAGCCTGCCCAACAGCAAAGAGAGTCACAGCACAGCCAACAGGGCACATTTAAGAGTCACAGCACAGCCAACAGGGCACATTTAAGAGTCACAGCACAGCCAACAGGGCACATTTAAGAGTCACAGCACAGCCAACAGGGCACATTTAAGAGTCACAGCACAGCCAACAGGGCACATTTAAGAGTCACAGCACAGCCAACAGGGCACATTTAACACCAGTATAAGTTATGCGCTCAAACAGATACATCTAGTGTTTGAGACAATAACCACTAAAATAATCGATATTATATTATATGATATTACATTACATTAACTTATATTATATTGTGTTATATTATATATTACTATGTTTTGCATTTTGTTAACATACTTACATATATTTGTAAATATTCGTATTTAATGTTTAATGTAATACAATGAGATATATTTTCATAGGCTACTAGGTACATATATCAACATAACACTGAATATTGTGAATTGCCTTATGAACTCTGATGAGTTGTATGGATGTATTTCAGGCTGTTGAAAGGAGTGTTGCCCACCTGAAGCACTCCTCTCGCAGGGACAAAGCAAACTTGCCCGCCTGGTATGCCTCTCGGTCCATAACAGAGGGCTGGAACTCTGTGTCCTCCACGACCACGGCTATCTCACTGTCTCGCTTTCCCAGCATGCTGCGGTCATTGATGTTGGCCGAGCCTACTCTGGGTGACACACACACACACACGCGCAAACACACACACGCAAACACACACACACACACACACACACGTACACACACACAAACACACACACACGTACACACACACACGTACATACACACACACGTACACACACACACAGCTCAAATAACATACATTAACCAGCTCTTCCAATCAGCACTGACAACCATAGGCAGCCTGTTCAGGCTACTGTAAACTGAAAGGGCTTGTGCTTCATTCTAAATCTAAGCAGAGAGCCATGGGAGTGGAGAGATAATGGAGTTTTAATGACACCTGGCTAATGAAGGAGGCAGCTGCCGTTTCAAGGGGCTTCAGGAAACATCTGCATCACGTTATGGGATCTGGCGCACACTGGCCACAGCACCATTACCTTGTGCAACAGTGCCATCTAACGGACAGACCAGGAGATGACAGCTCTTAGATTTATTCCCCTAGTGAGTAGATTCAATGGAACAGCAAGCACCTCATAATGCATATTAACTAATGCTCCCCACACTGTGCTTTCTTCCTTTCTTCCTTTCTTTCTTTCTTTCTTTCTTTCTTTCTTTCTTTCTTTCTTTCTTTCTATCTGTCTTTCTTTCTTTCTGTCTTTCTTTCTGACATTCTGTTTGTTTGAGTGGCATTATGTAAGTGGAAGATAGAGAATACTTACTTGGCACTGACAGTAAATCACCTGGCCTACTACTAGACTGTTTGATGTGTGTGTGTGTGTGTGTCGTGTGTGCTTGTGTGTGTGTACATGTGTGTGTGTACATGTGTGTGCGTGTGTGTGTGTACGTGTGTGTGTGTACGTGTGTGTGTGTGTACGTATGTGTGTGTGTACGTGTGTGCGTGTACGTGTGTACGTGTGTGTGTGTACGTGTGTACGTGTGTGTGTGTGTGTGTGCGTGTGTGTGTGTGTGTGTGTGTGTGTGTGTGTGTGTACGTGTGTGTGTGTACGTGTGTACGTGTGGTGTGTGTGTGTGTGTACACGTGTGTGGTTGTGTGTGTGTACGTGTGTGTGTGTACGTGTGTACGTGTGTGTGTGTGTGTGTGTGTGTGTGTGTGTGTGTAGGGAAGAGGAGGTAGCTGTTGTGCACTGACCTATGATGACAGTGCAGTCGTCCACGATCATGAGCTTGCTGTGCACGTAGATTAGCTCAGTGACCAGCCTGCCATCCAGGTCAGCGTGGGTGCGAAGACCGCAGAAGGAGATGTAGTTGATCCAGCAGTCAGACACTGCAAACACACAGTCAAACACACACACACACACACACACACACACACACTGGTAAAAATAGGTAGGAACATACAGGTAGGTACACATACACACACACACACACAACACTTGAAGAAAAAAAATGAGGGCACACAAAGACCACATGTATGTAACAACACACACACACACATGCAATTGCACAAACAGACACATACAGTACATACAGTGTGCAGTGTTTCACTAAGTATCACAGTCTGATCGCTGTGTGATCCATTCTAAAGATGATGTCCAAAAACACAAAACACTTGTCCCATCATCATTTCAGCGGCATTCTCGTCATCTTCCGTAATTCAACAATGGCCCTCAATTAACAACAGTGAGAAGCCCTGTGTTTCATAATGATGGCCTGTCCTCTGCTCTTACATTCAGTATTGTTGTGAGACACAGTGTGTGAGTGTGTGTGTGTGTGTGTGTGAGTGTGTGAAAGAAAGAGAGGAAAATGGTGAGCCATGGGCCTCTGGAGTTTATTCCAGCTCAGGGAGCATGTAAGAAACGCACACACACACACACACACACACACACACACACACACACCACACACACACAATCAGGATAATGAACCCGGCAGGAACACAATGGGCATGGGTGAATGGAGCGATGGGCGTTCGGCCGCTGGGGCGTCTACTCACTCTCGCGCTTGAGTCTCTCCATGATGGAGTGTTCGCCGCGGCACATGGTCCTGTAGAGGGGACGGAAACAGTGTGGGATCATTTCTCACACAGAAGGGGCCTCTTTGTCTTTCACTGACTTACTCTGTGTTTCTCTCTCTCTCTCTCTCTCTCTCTCTTTTTTTTCTCTCTCTCTCTCTCTCTCTCCCACACTGTCTCTTGTTCTTGTCTTTCAGCTACCATCATGCGCCTTTAATTCCCCACCTCTCCCCACACCTCACACACACACACACACACACACACACACACACACACACACACACACACACACACACACACACACTTGGCTTTGCATCCCCTGGACTGATCAAAAACATGCTTTAGTGGTCCACGCAGGGCCTCGGCTGGACTCGCTCTCTGCATGTTCTTCTTCTTCTTCTCCTCCGTTTCATCTCCTCTTTTCTTCCTCTATCTCTCCTGTGGACTCTGCACAAGTGGAGACCTGTTGTCTCAGTGCTTTAGCTCTATTGTAATCTCTCTCTCTCTGTCTTTCCTCCCCTCTCTCTCTCTGTCTTTCTTTCTCTCTCTCTCTCTCTGTCTTTCTTTCTCTCTCTCTCTCTCTCTCTCTCTCTCTGTCTTTCGTGTGTCCAGCTCAGTATTTTTGCGGGGGCCTTAATTGAGGCAATTTGGTAATTAGAGCGGAGTGTGTGTGCGAGGCTTGATTACCTGTAATTAAAGTACATGATTGCCTTGATGGCCTGGCCCCCCCCTGACGAGATGTCTCCCTCGAAGCCCGGCAGCAGCGGCATCACCACGTACACCCTGAACCGTCGTTTCTCTCTGCACAACAGTACACACACACACATATACACACACACACACACACACACACACACACAGGTGTGAAAGAAGGCTGTCATGGACAAACCACTTCCCAGTCCTCAGTGGCATTCATTTCCTGCATTTATTCTACATCCAGTATTTCACACACAGCCTTCTCTTATTCTTGAACCAACACACACACACACACACACACACACACACACACACACGACAATTGAATGTATACAACAACACGTACACACACACACACACACATGCGCACACACACATATACACAACAATTGAGTGTATATAACAACACGTACACACACACATACACATACACACACACACACACACACACACACACACACACACACACCAAATGCAGGCCATCATGGAGCAGCATCTCCCCTATTTGTCATGCCTTTATAGCGTTCTTCCTGTGTACACCTCACAGAGTACTGGAGTCAATCCAAAGCCTACATACACTCTTTAAAAAGCACTTTCATACATGCAGTAGAAAGCTAATCTTGTCAGTGTAGAAAAGCACAAAACTGCACCTGTAAGCTCTGAGGATTCTCTCGGTGAGGGCGTCACCGATGCTGTTGTGGATGCTTTTGTCGGTGCAGCTGATGAAGAACTGGTTCTGTTTGGACAAGGTTGAGCCAATGTGAACACTGAGTGTAAATGATCATGTAAATGATGTAAACAAACAAACAAACAAACAAACAAACAAGTGCATTTCCTCTTATCGACACAAGATACCAAAGACCACAAAACCACACCGCAAGAGCTGCTGCTCTGTCCTAAGTATCATAAAAATAAATATAACTATAAATATAAATATACAGCATTCAAGCTTCCTTCTGGTATTTCAGTTTGTTTATATTTACACAGCATTCCAAACTCATGATTCCACTTCTTTTTTGGGATGAACAGCACCAGCAAGCTGACCCACTGACCCCCGGAGCCCCTGACCTCAATGTAGATGAAGTGCTTGCTGTTCTGTATGGCAGAAATGTAGGCCAGGTGAATGGACTCCTCGTGGACCTTGGTGCCAATGGACCACTGGCACACTGACCTTAGCACCTGGTCACCCAAAAACAAGAGAAGAAAAAACAAAGTCAAAACGCCACAGGGGCCGAGGGCACGTCTGTCCCTGTTGGCCCAGGAGGGGGCAGTATCAGCGGGGGGTTGGGGGGTTGTGGAGGCTGGATGGGAGGTGGCAGGGTGAGGTGTGAGGTGGGTTAGTTACCTGCACGCTGGCCTGTGTGTGTCGGCCCCTGTGGGGGGAAGGCCCCATGGGCACAGACAGGGACTTGGGCATCAGACATGGGTAGCAGGTGGCCCCTGACCGCTTCTTCACCAACTGGCCAAAACAATTATGGAAAAACAGACAGGGACAGACAGAGAAAAAGAGAGAGAGAAAGAGCGGAAGAATGAATGAGTGAGTGAGTGAGTGAGTGAGTGAGAGACAGAGAGAGAGGGCGGGAGACAGAGCTACGTGATTAAAATCCAACACCCATGGAAGCCAGACCAGCAGTAGCAGCAGCAGCAACAGCAGCAGTTGCATTCGTTAGCCCTGAGAAGTCTCACCTCTAGTGGATGTTAATTACTGCACAGAATAGCACAGCCGACCTGGCCTTCCTGGATGACCAATGACCCACAGCACCTCTCCCCCTCCCATACACACACACACACACACACACACACACACACACACAGCACCACCATGTCCCCATCCACCTCCACACACCCACTCTCCACCTGAAATTGGGTTTGCTTGTCTGGAAATGAATCAGAGATAAAACTCTTTGTCCTTCAGGTCTGTTCAAACAGTGCGGCTGATTGCACTTAAATGGCAGACATAGAGGGCAAAGTCATTTTGGAGGTGGAAATCAGAATCGCTATTGTAGCGACTGGACCCCACTAATTCCAGGCTCCCCTTGACCGTGTCGGGCCTAACCCAACGACACAGGCAGGGGGCAACATCCACCCCAACCCCAACCCCATCCCATCCCATCTCACCCCACCCTGATTCCTTATTGCTATTTAATGTTCCCATAAGCTAGGTATTGTTACTGGAAGGGGTGGAGAGCTGGTGTGCGTGTGTGTGTGTGTGTGTGTGTGTTGTGTGGGTGAGTGGGGGGGGGGGGGGGGGGTGGGGGGGGGGTTAGCCTATGCTCCCACATACCCAGCATTGGTCTCCTCACATATGGAAACAATGAGCTCTTCACGGCATAAAGGTTTATGGGAACATTGGCGTTATATTTCTAAAAGGTATCAGAGTATTTGGACAGTGGGCACGGCCCTGTTCAAGGCCTCAGTTCACCCACCCCGCGTCGTGTTTCCACCACTGTAAGAAGACCTGATCTGGTATCTGTGAAAATATTTTCATAAAAATAAACCCTGTGTTGGTTTTGGAAATCGGATTACCCTGGGCCCAGGTAGCCACCCCTGTAACTATCTCTCTCTCTCTCTCTCTTTCTCTCTCTCTCTCTCTCTCTCTCTCTCTCTCTCTCATACTACACCCTCATAATGAAAAAAGGCCCCACCTGCAAATTAACAGCCTGTATTCCATGTCAACGTTCACCACAGGCTCTACAGTAATCCGGCGACCATGTTTTTAAACAGATGGTAACTAGTACAATAAAAGTATTGAATTATTTTAGCAGCAGGCAGCACAGGCAATTAACAACTGGCGTTATGTGTTGATTAAAATCCATTCATTCCCAATGAAGCGAGGTCCAATCTGTTGGCAGACATCCGAGTTGTTATCTCAGACACCAGTGACCTTGATGTAGAGTCACAGGGGCCGGCCAATTTACCAAAAAGACTACCTCGAAAACACACACACACACACACACATACTAACATACATGTACACAAAAATACGCACACACACACACACACACACACACAGCCCTGTGAGGCACTGTCACTACTGCATATTAGTTTCTCCTTCATTTGCACCACCAGCACAAGACGTGAAGCCTGACCTATTTTACATACAATAAAACAAGTAATGAGAGGGCCTGGACCGGAGCCAGAGAACAGGACCCGTTTACGAGAGTGTATCGCCTGGGTTTGAATCGTTTAGTTCTCACTGAGATGTGTTACAGTGGAAGTGAAAAAAATCAATGTAAGGATTTATTGTTCCTGGTTCTAATCAAACAATCAGAATTGTTAGGAAGCATGCTAACACCGTGCTATTGTTTTAAAAGAGTCACAGTAAAGGGCACTGCTGTATTAAATGTCTGACCAATGACGAATGTTTCACCTGACTGAATTAACTTCATAGTTTGTGCACTACTGATGACAATGCACTAAAAAAAATATTCAAAATAGTTTCTCTTTTTTCTGTGTGTCTCAAACTGGGAAAGTAAACTCTGAATAATAGCGCCAGCAGCCATGTAATTGGACTCTCAGTGTAGTCATTTCTCTGTGTATTGGGCCGCCAAAAATGCCACCCAATCGCGCCTCAAATTGTTTCATATTCATAACACTGATTGAGTTCCTTTTACTTTGAAACTGCTGCTCCCCATCTTTGTTGTTTGGTGAATACCTGAAAATGATAGAACCGCCGTTTGCCTAATCAACAGTCGTCAATTTTCCGTATAAAACGAGTGTGCATTTCTCTCTCTCTCTCTCTCTCTTTCTCTCTTCTCTCTGAAATGCAGAGAGAGAGAGAGAGAGACAGACAGAGAAGAGAGAGAGAAAAAAAAAAATCTAATTTTCCCTCAAACACCTAATCAGGGCCATTCATCTGGCTTTTGTTTCCCGGTCTCCCCGTCCGCACACCTGGCTTCCTCCACTTTAATTATTCCGCAACAAGAAAACCTGTCTGATCTGCAGCCAAGCTTGAAATATGACTGGCACACTGGAAAAGGGAGGAAATCATACGGGCACAAACCAATTCAATTACAGAACAATCGGAGTAAAAAGGACCCTAATTGCTTTAAAAGGGAGTGGAGAGAGAGAATGGGAGAGAGAGAGAGAGAGAGAATGAGAGAGAGGGAGAGGGAAGTGAAGAAGGCAATGAGCACGAGACACAATTGCTAACTGCAGGGGGTGCTAGGCTCCAACTAATGAAGATCGTTTCAAGGCTTCCAAGAATTTTGACTCTGGCAAGGAACCAGCATCAGAACAGACTCAAACTCACACTGCACAATTCAAATGCCAAAGAAAAACAAGATGGAATAAAAAACTAAATTTAAAACTCCACAAAATTATTTGATCTATAATACTGGATATGGTGGGGGAAAAAAATATATATATTGTTTTTGTAGTGTTTGTGTGTCAATTCAAATCCATATTCAAAAAATGGAGAGAAAAGCCATATCCTCTGAAATTGGCTCCGTCTCACCTTGGTGAAATTCCATCTCTGGATGAAATGCCTGGCGATGTCTCTCGCGGCCTTGCCATGCACCGCGACTCCAATATCGTGCCACGGCATTCGCGGTGTTTTGTACCTGTCGATGAAGTCTGAAGAAAATAAACATACAAACAATATGCAATATACTGACAACAAAAATAACTCCAAGTCAACCTAGACATCCATATTTGCACACCACAGAGGACATTTTGTCTCAGCTCAGGGGAAAAATAAATAATAAAAAAAAAACCTCAAAACACCCTTTTATCTTTCTAGACACATTTTATTCTTATTTTCTTTTTTTTTTACAGACACCTTTAACTCATCTGAAACAAAGCAAATGTTAGCTCATTGACATTGATAGGTGTGTCTGACTACAAATGCCAAACTCTCTTTGAAGGGATGAGAGAGGGACTTTAATCTTCGTCATTGACAGCGGGGCAAATATTTCCCTGCCTTGAAAGGACAGAGGGGGATGTTAATGTACATATCAGTCGGTCCGTTATGTCCCCCGCTGTGTGCCATACCTAGTCATTACTGGGCGAGAGGCTTTCCTAAATAAAGTAGCTATCCTCCCCGTTCCTAGCCCAATACTGGAGATAAAGTGAAGTCAACATAACCTCTACTGACTGGAGAATGAGGGAAGTTTGAGACAGCTTTGCTTATGTTTTGGTTGTTTTGTTTTTGTTGGTTTGGTTATTTGTTTGTTTGCTTTATTAGTTGTAAAAGTGTGTGTGTGTGTGTGTGTGAAAGAGAAGACAAAGAGAGAGAGAGAGAGAGTGTGTGTGTTGTGTGTCACTGCCCTCTGTGCACGTATATATATATATATTTTTTTTTTTTTTCATTGCCTGGGATTGTTTCTTTTCATGAAAGCGATTGAACATACCAAAACACAGGTACTCTTGACTTGACAATATCTGCTGTGTCTTTTTGGTGTTCATTTCTTGTTTGTTTGTTTGCTTGGTTGTTTACAGGACATTGTTTTCATATGACCTAACACTGCTCTATAGTATAAGGCTGAGATATGAATCCGTGTCCTTCTGGGATATTCCAGATTATTCCATGCTTGACTTGAATGTGGTTTGCCATTTTCGGAAGGACAGAGCAAAAATAAATAATAAAATATGTGTTATCTTGTCTCACACCAACTACCACACATACATTCTAGTTGAAATTAATGAAGAGCTTTAAAGATGAGTCTGTACCATCAAATGGCTTGTTGAGCTTGACCCAGTCTTTCAGAATGAAGTTGCAGTAGTCTTTGCCATGCCAGAATCTCGTTTCCCCGTACAGCTCATTATTGCTGATATAGCTCCGCATTGAACTGGTCTCTGCAGCACACAATCAAAAATGAGAGCAGACAGAGAGATAAGACAGGGAGAAAGAGAGAGAGAGAGAGAGAGAGAGAGAGAGAAAGAGAGAGAGAGAAAGAGAGAGAGAGAGAGCTCACAAAATCAGAAAACCGACCGAAGTCAAACCATTAGCTCAGCAGAAACACTCTACTGCTGGACCAGAACAGAGACATCTGACAACACAAGTAATAAAGGAAAAACAACACATTATATGAGGGGAATGAGTGTGTGTCTATCCGTGTGTGCATGTGTGTGTGTGTATGAGAGAGAGAGAGAGAGAGAGAGAGAGAGAACGAGAAACAGAGACAGAGCGATGTTGTGTGTGTGTGTGTGTGTGTTTGTTTGTTTGTGTGTATTAATGTATGTATGTGTGTGTATGTATATGTTTGTGTGTAAGTGTGTGTGTGTGTGTGTGTGTATAAGTGGGTGTGTGTGTGTGTGCGTGGGTGATTTAAGGCGTTTGAGAGGAGACAGGACTGGCTGTCCTACCGTGTGGCAGGGGGAGGGAGTGGGGAAGGCCAAGACCCAGGGAGCCCGACTCACTAGAGCGGAGCGACAGGCTCTTGCTGTACCAGTCTCTGGGAGGCACTGGCCTGGAGATCACGCCAGCCCTCACACTCACTGCCTCTATAACAACAACACCACACACACACACACATACACACACACACACACACACACACACACACACACACACACACACACACACACAAACAGCACTTTATATGCTCAGTCAGCAGACCACAGTCATCAGAGCTACTGTTTGAGTGTTTAACAATCTTTCAGCGCTATTTTGAAATCACAAAACCAAATAACATTCATCATGTGTATAACCTCACATTAAAAGGCTCAACAATTAACTGGAACGTTACTAGTATTTAAGAAATATATATTTTATTAAAAAAACATTTCATAGCATTTGTAATCTTTCTTCATCATGCAGTAGCAAACAATTATCTATTATATTCTAAATGCTAGTAACCTTCACCATGACCATAAACTTAACTTTAACCTTTGCCTTCACCTCACACAACTCTTGAACAAAAAGACTGAGACTGCAGAAGTGTGTGTGTGTGTGTGTGTTTTGTATAGTTGTTCATGTCTCTCTCACTGCTCTCTGGTGCCTCAGGGCCATGCCTGCTGCTGCGCTCCTCTGAGTGCGCCCTCTGCAGGCCACCAGCACCACTGCTGCCAGGCACCATCAAACTCAACTCCTCCACCCCACCTCCACCTCCACCTCTACCTCCAGCACTGGCCTCTCCACTGGCCTCTTGCTCCCCGTCTGGCTCTCCTGTCCTTGGGTCAGCACAGGGACCAGGGGTGGGCATCTCTCCCACCAGCGCCAGGCCGTACCTCAGCTCCTCATCGCCCTCACCAAGAGTCCCTGTGGAGAGCTGGGGGAAGACATGCTTCAGTCAGGGGAGGATATCAGCATGTATGGCTGGAGCACAAGGAAGTCAACACCAGGATCCCATGGTGGCCCTGTTGTTTTCTGTGTCTGCCTCTACTTGTCAGTCTACAAGATGAATGCAGCTACTGGTATTGTTTAGTAGCAAAGTGACAGTGTGTTTACTAATGTGCATGTGTGCATGCATGTATGTGTGTGTGTGTGTGTGTGTGTGTGTGTGTGTGTGAGGGGGTGTTTGTTTGTTTGTGTACATGTGTCTAAATGTTTACCCCTTGAGGTTAGCTGCCACCCCATCATGTAAACACCAGGGCGCGCGCATACATGTCACGATTAGCACGACTCTGCTAATCGCCAGCTCCATGAACATGAATGCCACGCACTCATGACCTGAATCACAACCAGCACCACTGTTTACAAAACAAACCAACCAGCACCACTGTTTACAAAACAAACAAACAAACAAAAACCAAATGCTCCTATCAGTAGCAACAGAGCGGCACTTATACATGTGTGACGTTATGGTGGGTTTGGAGGTGGTGTGTGTGTGTGTGTGTATATGTGTTTGTGTGTGTGTGTGTGTGTGTGTGTATATGTGTTTGTGTGTGTGTGTGGTATGGAGGTGGGGGGTGGTGTTTGTTCTCAGACCCTGGCCTCTCATCTTCACCCAATGCTTGACAAATGGCAAGTGTCAGAGGCGTATTCTCCTGGTAGGCATAATTTTATTAAGTGCAAATATCACCGGGCTCCTTAGGAGACGCTCGCAAAGGTTATAGCAACAGCTGTAACAGTTTCATGTATATTAGCAAAGATTTAAGAGGCGACGCGGAGATGAGACGAGCGGCCCCTGCCCGGCGAGGCCGCCTGATAGATAGGGCCACTCAAGCATGGCATTGCCACTCGAGGAGCCTTAAGTAAATGCAATAAGGAGCCTTCATCGGGGTGCTCTGGAAATCATGTTTATTTAAAAGGCCGCAGCCATACTTAATGACCCAGTGGTGGTTGGCTAAGCAGGCAGCGAGGGAGTGGGGTAGGCAGAGATGGAGGGAGGGAGGGAGGGAGGGAGGATGGATGGGTGGGTGGGTGGGTGGGTGGATGGGTGGTGGGTGGGGTGGTGGAAAGGTAGGCAGGCAGTGGGTCTCAGAGAGACAGAGGTGGTGCTCAGTCTAAATCATTTCCCATTTAGCAGCGCTAGTAATTTGTTGACTCACTCATCCATGCAGACCCTTTATGTTTAATGCAGCTCTCATGGGTGGGGGGTGAACAAGGGGGGATGGAGAGGCCCGGTGAGGCTATGTGCTGCTCCTTAGTGTGTGTAAGAGTGTGTGTGTGTGTGTGTGTGTGTGTGTGTGTAAGGGAGAGAGCGCAAAAGTGTGTGTGCAAGATGAGTGTGTGTCCCACTTTGCGTATAAGTGTGTGTGTGTGTGTGTGTGTAGAGAGGGCTAGTGTGAGTGTGTGTGTGTGTGTGTGGGTGTGTGTCAGGGGGGCATATCTGCCAAAGGCCCTGCACCTCAGCCCCAGATGCTCAATAATTGCAGTCTTCCACAATAAGAAGGACCCATAGCACCTAAGAGTGGCCCCAAAATTGATCCATACATGCTTGAGAGCCTTAAGCAATACACTGGTTTCACTCTTATGCTTGTTTAGATCCTGTAAACCAGAAGAGCCCCTTGAACCTAAAAGTCTAAAGGGTCTGTTAATTATACTGTGGAGACTGATTATACAAGTCCAATACACAGTGAGCATTCATGTCCATGTGTCAGTTTTAAGTGAGTACACAACATTATGTAGAAAAATAATGTTGAAAATGTGATGCCATTTTAAAGGTTTCTCAGTAGCAGCACGAGATAGTAAGGTCAACTCATGAAATCAAGTCAAATTGTTGTAACTGACACACTTCAATCATTTAAATCTACCCTGCTTTCCTCACTGTTTAAGTATTACTGGCAGCTGTCAGGTGCATGTCTCCTTCCGACACCCCCCCAACCCCAACCCCCCCCCCACACACACACACACACACCACCTCTTCTTTCCTCACTCTTCACTTCTTACTTCCCCCCCTCTCTCTTTCCCGCCTTCACTTCCTCTCATTCTCTTTCCCTCAATCATTCAACTCATTCTTCCATGTCCCTTGTTCTCCCCCTCATCCTTCTTTCTGTCTGTCTCTGCTCCTGGCTCTCTGACACACATCAGAAACTCTCAGCTGGTAATAGCCTGGCACAGCCGCCTCTGACGGGGTCAGACCAAGTGTTGACAAACATTGCGGGCCCACTGTGGGCTATTGCTCTCCGTGGGTCACATTTACAACAAGTTCCCCCTGTCTGATCCACTCACGGCTCAGTGGACAGAGAGAGTCAGCAGCCTGCAGCTACACACAGCTGCTCTGAGACGCTATTTCTGAAACATATACTCTCTGTAAGGATGTGTGTGTGTGGGTGTGTGGATGTGTGTGTGTGTGTGTGTGGGGGGGGGGGGGGGGGGGGGGGGCATGTGTGTGTGTGTGTGTGTATGTGTGATTCTTTTTATATTCCCAGCAGAGGGTGAGGAATTTCCAGGGCAATAATCTTCCATGAACATACTGTACAAGGCCTCCCAGAGTGACCAGTAACTCTATACAAGACATTAACAGCATGTGAATCAGAGCTCAGTTATTTACACACACTGGAGGGGTTGGTACACTGCAGACAGGTATGTCAGTCACACCTGTCTCAGGCTGGAAACTCACTCACTGTCTCACTCACTCACAGACAGTCAGACAGGCTGATAGATAGACAGACAGATAGATAGACTGATTGGTTGATAGATTGATAGATAGATTGAAAAGATAGATAGATACATTCATTCATACATACATACATAAATGGGTACATACTGTAGATAGATAATAACTGAATATCAGTACCCCCTCCACAAGCCCCGAGATCCTAGATCCTCAAGCAGTCAATCATTTGTAGTCAGAGAAACCTCTATTTTTCAATAGCTAGCTATGTCTTTGATGCTTATTTAATGAACGGTGGCTCTCACCCGGGCGTTGGTGGGGGAGAGGGCCGGACTGGGCTGGGGACTCCTCCGTACGCTTCCCACGTCAGTGAGCCGGTGCTGCGAGTCGTCCCAGCGGCCGTAGGCCAGGTCAATGCCTCCGAGAAAAGCCAGCGACTGGTCCACCACCACCGTCTTCTCGTGGTGGGCCCAGAGCAAGGCCGTGGAGGGCACATGGTCCGGGTGCCGAATGACCTGTCAGGAGACATAAAGCCAGGCAGGCGTCAAGGAACCTTCTGTCTCCTTCAGCATGTTTTTCCATCCCTCTGCCTGTTAAAAGTCCAGTGAGGATCATAACCCTCTTGACCCTTTGCCTCCTCACCAGAGTGCATGCCTAATCTAAATGAGATTAGTAACCTTGAAACTTTGTTGCCAGGAGGGATTATTACGTGTCACATCTGCATGTGTGTAGATTAGATTAGAGGACCCTGAGATAAGATAGGATGGCTGTTTACATTACATTCAAATGATTGTTATGTTTTTGCACAGGATTAGAGCAAAGAGCGAACACAATGTTGTATTTATTTGTTTCAAAAGGACTTAGCCTTCCTTTCGTTTTCTTGGATGTGATTTGTGGGGACGGCAAAGGAAAATACTGAAAAACGATCTTTATCAACAAAAAAATAACAATTCTCATCTTTTCTCGTCCAACTTTTGCTTTTTGGCAAAGGGAGGGTCTTATCTGCCCTGAACTCCCTCTCTGTCCAAGTGAAGTTGCTCAAGTTTGACAATGTGTTGCTGTTTTTTTTTTTAATCTCTTTCTCTCTCTCTTTTTTTCCTTCTCTTTTGTTTGGAGAAGGGGGATGAAGCATATGTGGTGAGAATCCCATCCCCAAAGCACCAGAAATAGCAGCTGGCTGCGGAGTCGGCTGCCACACACGCAGCCCACGATGCAAGAAAGCAGCTGCGTCTTACAGAAAGAAAGAGAGAGAGAAAAAGAGAGAAGGAAAGAGAGAGCTTTTCCAGAGCCCTCTATGGAGAAAGAAAGAGAGAACACAAGTGTGTGTGTGTGTGTGTGCGTCTGTGTGTGTGACTGCCCATGGCGTGTGCCTGTCTTCTGGGCTGGTGTTTTTGCGGCTCGGCTCCCTCTCAGCGGCGGGGCCCTGGAAGCTGGGAGAGTGCGGCTCCAGCTGCTGCCTGGCACGCCACCTCAGGGGCCCCCCGGGTCCCCGGCCACTTCCCAGCACCGCTCTCTCCCCGCACGCGCTCCACACGCGCTCCGTCACCGCGCCGCTAAGATAATGTGACGGCCTGTCAATCAGATGTCCCAGGCCCCTGAGGGGCAGAGGGGCGGAGGTGGAGATGGGGTTGGTGAGGGAGGGGTAGGGGTTGACGGCGTGACGGTTATGACGGTTGTGACGGCGTCATGTTCATGGACATGTTCCCTCGCGTGCCACACAGGGGCAAGAGACAGACTCACACTGCCTAAGGGCCATCACGACCCCCCCCCCCCACACACACACACACACTCACACACTCATCCCCCACCTTCCTTTACTAAGTGCATATCCACATGCTCTCTCTCACACACACATGCACACACACACACACACACACACACACACACTCATTTACACTCTCTCTGGCTCTCTCAGTCACACACACGTCATTCTCCCTGTGACAGTCCACCATGAGCAACCTGACCATCGACAGACATGATCCATGGGGGTCCAGACAGTGATCCCACATTCCCCCAGCCCCTCAACCACAACCCCAGCCACTGCAACCCCCAACCCCCAAGCCCCCAGAAACCCCACCACACACACACACCTCAACCCCCGCCTTCCATCATGCCATGACAGGAGAAACCCCCTGCTCATCACCGGCACATGATCTAAGTACCCAGCAGCACCCTTGACCAGAGGTCTGGCGCAAGCTGTGGGCCAGACTGCGCTCTCTGATCTGTTGTGATGGAGGGATGGTGACCCTTGGAGGATGTAGGGAGACGGGCACACCAAGACGGGCACCTGTGGCTGGAGAACAGTCAACACTTGCTGGCAACACTGGCTGGCTTTGGAGGAATGATGGACATCATGTCCTGATCCCCGTCTTACCCTGATGTTAGAGTGAAGGCTCGTCAGAGTCTTCTTGGTGTACTCGCTGTTCAGGCCCAGGATCACTCCACCTCTTTGTAGAGAAGAACGCAGATTTTTACCCCTTGTTCCTGGCATAATAAATGGAGTTATTAAAGAGCCATCAGAGAGAGTCATCAGAGCGCACGCTAACAACAAAGCACCAAAACAAAGCCACAAAAAAAACAAACGCTTTTAAAAAACATTTACTCCATTCAAATGATTTCACATTTCCGTTAATACCACAAAGCAAACACATGCCGAAATTTCCCAAATAAAATAAAATAAAATCAAAAAATATCACTGCTTTGCGCTCACCGCTTTGCGTTTCAATACACAGTCTAACCTCCAGGTGTTTCCATCGACCACAGGCCTCTTCAGGAAGATTTCTGGACTCAGCCTACAAGATGAAAAACCCACAAGCAAGCAACAATTTTTATTTTGTCTACTATTTAACAGGATGAATGATGCTGTAACGAATCCACTTAAATCCTGCATTAGAGCATTATAATCTTGTGTTAATCTGTCTATGTGTGAGTCTAGAGACGATTTAGCGTTTGCATTTAGCATCTGTGATCACACATCCCACCGCACACCCCTCCACTCGATGCATAATGCATTCTCCCTGAGGGGGGTACCAGAACAGCAGTCTCTGGTGCGGCTTCACCAGTTTTTCCTGCCTTCCCAAAAAGCACTGGGGCACTTCCTCTGGCAAATTAGGAAGCTGTTGAATAAAAGTGGAGGGCATGAGGGTGGTCCCTCTCGCGGGAGGCCTGACTGATGGAGGGTTTAAATGGGAACCTACCACCAGGCTGTGATGAAGATCTCTTCCTTGGCACCTTCCAGGGCATCTGCTATGGCATCAAAGTAACCAGCGGCATTGACAAACCTTCAGGAAAAAACAATGGTGAATGGGTAAGTGGCAAACATTATAATTATATGACAATATATAACATAACAACTGTTATGTAAGGATGTATTTCACGAATCTGCTCAAATTTTAATGGACAAAAAGGAACTTTCTTATGTGACCATCTGGAGAGACTATGAAGTAGATCAGTTCAGTTGTTCAATTGATGTTTCATTGCAGGATGATTTCATCACACAGTATATGCACCATCAGTACCATTCTTCAATGGAACTGACATTTTAGAAGTATGAATAGTGATGATGATGATGATGATGATGATGATGATGGGTCGATGGTCACGTAGCGGTTAAGGAACCTGGCTAGTGTGCTAGTAGCCTGGAAAGTTGAGGGTTCAAATCCACCTGCCACCATTGTGCCTTTGAGCAAGTCACTTAACTCTAAGTTGCTCTAGGGGAGACTGGCCCTGAACAATTTATAGTTGACAAAATGTAAGTGGCTTTGGATAAATGAATAAATGCTAAATGAATATAAATACATATGATGATTCATGAAGACGACGACTAAGGCAATGAATGATTGGGATTATTGGTGGTGGGGATGAGGGTAGTTAGGAGTGAGGCCTCTCCACTCACCACTGTGCTGTAGTGTTCTCTCTGACGGGGGCAAACGAACCATGTCGGTTCTCCCTGAGGAAGTCCTGCCCATACCTTTGTGCAAACTCATCAATGGAGTGACCCCACCATCGGGCCTGTCGATACGTAGAGCACTTGATAGTAAGAGCCCTATTGAAAAGACCACATCAGAGAGAACCACAGGAACCATTCTTTCAATAAAGAACCTCTTCACATTTTTTTTTCAGTGAAAAAAAAAATACTTCAGTAAAGAACCATTTCAAAGAACCTTTATAAGCACAAATGCAAGACAAGAAATTAAAGCCAGAGAATGGTTCTGAAAGGGGCCCTCGTGGACCTGCCTGCAGAGGTTCTCAATGGTTACGCCATGCCTGACTCCAGTCTCACGGGTGCCAATTTTGATGTGGAAGCCCTTATCATAGAGGATCACCGTTCCCACCTGGCCATCCCTGGGCCTCATGTAGAGAAGAAAAGAATCTTTTACCACCAGCCATCTGAAACATGAAGCGGCCGTCACATGAGAGATGGAGAGAAGGGGAGGAAAAGGGGGCCAGAGGGATGGAGAGAGAGCAAGAGAAGGAGAGAGAGAACGAAAGAAAAAAGAGAGGGAGAGAAAGCCAGGAAAACAGAGGTCATTACCAAATAAACATTGGCAACAAAAGACAAGCCCTGACCCCCACTCTCCACAGAGGCCATTTACGGAGGGAGAAATTCAACTGCATGGGCCGGAGCAGAGATGTTTGCTTTCTTGCGAGCACTGAGAGTTATGCAAGTGTAACGCTAGCCCGGGCATTAAACAGAAAACCAAACACTGCCGTGCTGTAGAGGAAAACACTTGAGTGTGAGCAGCGGGCTATCCTCCCCCTATCTGTTTCAGACCTGTTCCCATCCCAACCAACTACTGAGTCAGAGGTCAGGGGAAAGATCACATAGATCACATCACAACCTGCAGTCACGTTTATCTCTGCTTCACCCAACACTGTGTGTGCACTGTACTCTGATTGGCTGAAGACATTTGAAGGCAGGGGAAATATGGTCTGATTGTATTTAAAGCAAGGACAGAGTAACAACAACAAAACTGACAACTGACATAAACTTTGAGTGAAGCAATGTAGCGGACAAGCTAGTAATAGATGATAAATAACCAAACTGGCATCATACTGTATTGTATTTATGTATTGTATTGTATTACACATACAGCACGTAAAACTGGAGAGGCAACTGTAGGGTACTAGCTAGCAGTGCAATAGTAGTGCATACCTTTTCGACCAGCGATAGCACACACTGTTGGAGCCACACCAGTAACACACTGGAAAAGTGTTTCCCCCAGACTTCTTTAAGATCAGGCCTTCGCTGTATTTTTTTTTTTTTTTTTTTTTTTTAGAAAAACAAAAACACAACAAAAAACATCAAACTCCACAGGCGATGGGAGCTCTTCGAAATTTGTCAAGACAAACATACAACGGGGCACAGTGTTTGCACGACTTGATGGAATACTGTTTTTCTTTTTGATGCTATCTTCCACCCAAGGCTGGGCCAGGCCCTACAGTATGAGTGTGGGCCGAGGCCCATTGTGAAAAGGGCCTCCAACTTGAAACAGAGTCTGGCATAATGATAAGTGTTTTTGGGGAGGGGTTGGCCCTTACATTCCCTTTGGTCCCAAGGCCTGGATAAAGGAGATCTGACTCACTTCCAGGAATTCAAGCTGAAAAACAAACAAAAATGTGTGGCATCATCATCAGCTTTGTGGGATATCATGCCTGCAAATCTGCTCAAGGGGGAATACATTTAAATGTGCTGAATAATGGAGTTTTTTTCTCTCCAAACTGAATACAGATATCTGTGTCAAAGCTCCCAAGTTAGCAGCCATCCCAAAGTACAACGTGGCACATATTTCCCCACAACACCCCAAAAGACAGTGAATTTCCAGTCTTTACTTGGTAATAAGGTTAACACTTTTTTACAATTATTATTCTTCTCCATTCTAAACTTTTCCAAGGTACATCAGTCTATGGAGTGACATTTCTTTGATCCAGGCAGTTTTCAATAATAAGTTCAACAAATGAAGTGAAATTAGGCAATGCCCATGTGCAGTTAGAAATTGTCTGGAGTGAGAGGGAGAGAGAGAGATAGAGAGGGGGAGAGAGGAGAGAGAGAGGTCACAGTGTGAAGAGGGGGCCGCTCTAACGAGGAGAAGCACAGCAGGCTGGACTCACACAGGGCGCACAGGCTTCAAAAAGTCTTTTCAATTTTTTTTTTCCAAAAGAAAGAATGACTGTAGTTAAAACGTGGAGGATAATTCAGGCAAAGGGAAAATGCAAAAGTGTCTTGTTGTCACTTGACAAACTAACATGTCAGTTAGTTTGGAGCAAATAAGGTTGCATGTTTTCTTATGAGCCAGTAGATGTGATAACTTACTGTTGCTGGATGATTCCGATACAAAGACCTTTTCAATATATTCCTCAGATATTCCTCTAGTTGCATCTAAAAGGAGAAAATTGACATTTCAATACTTATTCAGTTACTTGTTGACTTCAGACAGCTTCAAACAGCTAACTCCTCTTTTAGTCTGAATATGAATAGATAATAGATATTGGGTAAAGGAGCAAGTGCAGGCCTAGGGTTGGACAGAACAATCCTATCAAAATAAAAGTACCCAAAGGGAAAATAAACGGACCTTCCTGCTGACGAGCTGTTCCTCTTTCACCAGGGCATCGGGCCTCCGCGGCAGCGTGGGAATATGGCCTCCCTGGAAGCGCTTGTGGCCTTTGAACGATCTCCTTTTCACCGAGTGTCTGGGGTGAGAAGGAGAACCAGACAAGAGAGGAGAGGCAGCGGCAGCAGCAGCACTGAGTCAGAGATCCAGGTGTTATATCAGCCCAGCTCATCTGCCAAACACACACTGATTTCATTTGCCTTGCTTGGGCTGTAATCAGCGCGGCTCAGGGAGAAGGAGCTGGGAGCTATTATTATTTGGGCTGGGGCCGTGGAAAAAAGTGCAAGGTGTCACATCTGTGGGAAATTGAGCACACTAACCTGGAACGTGAAAACACTCACTCATACCAGATGCAATGGGTCAGAACACTTATTTCTTATTTCACTGCACAGTAGAATGGGTGGATGAGTGTGAGTATGTGTGTGTGTGTGTGTGTGTGTGTGTGTGTGTGTGTGTGTGTGTGTGTGTGTGTGAGACAGAGAGAGAGAGAGAGAGAGTCAATTTTGGTAAGTGTATGTTTGCAGGTGTTATACAAGATGTAATGGATTAGAGAACATATTGTATTGCACATCGAGTAACTGTGTGTGTGTGGTGTGTGTGTGTGTGTGTGTGTGTGTGTGTGGTGGTGGAATACATTAGCCCCACTCACATGCGACTTGGCAGAGGAATTTTGAGCAGGGCCCTGAACTTGAGCAGCTCCTGGTGGAGAGCCTGGAAGTGTTTGAAGCGCCGCTTGATTTTCCATGTGAACTCCCCATGGCTCAGCTCAATGGTGTACAGGTTAGGGTTCAACACCTGTGTGGCAATCACAGTATTATTCCTAGTGAACAAATTAGGCCAAAGGCAGACACCTTAGCGATCCTCAGTGTTTACCTTGTTACCATGTTTACCTTGTGGATTTTAATGCTTTTAAAATATGTTTGGGATTTTGAAGTCATTGCAAATCTACAATAACGATATACAGCAAATCTGATTTTCATGATAAAAGTTAACTAGGTTTTCCTATTTTTGCTGAAAAGCTGCTATGGATTACTGCGAATTACTGTGCTTTCACTATGACACCATTACTCTGTTGTAAAGCCAGCACTTAGAGCACAGAACAAAGATCACAGGCTGGCAGGATGAATGTGCTGACTGTGTTGTGGTAAACAAACAAACAAACAACACACCCTCGTACAGGTGAAGCGCTCCACCTCAGTGACTCTCACTGACACAGGCACCTCCTCGACAAACACTGCACAGTCCATGGACTTGAAGGGGAGAAAGTTGTATATGGTGTGAAAGGGAACACTCCCAGCACCTAAAAAAGAAGCGCAAAAGCAAGCAGACTTCAAATTGAGTCTCTGTGTAGTGGAGTCTCTTAGTGGTGAACAAAACAACTCATCGTCAAGAAAGGCGTAGATACACATAAGAATGTTCCGATAACAAATGTTCCTCAGTGCCTTCCAGTGTTGCAACAGCTGATTGGAGTGGAATTTCAGCTTCATTGCTCCTGGGCTGCGTGATCATTCCGATTGACCATGTAACCTTTGGAATACCACAGCAATGAGGCTGGAGGGGGGGACCCATGCAGGGCAACAGAGTTGAACTCAGAAAGGCCCAAACTCAAAGAGATGGGTCTAATTCTCCTGGATTATCCCACCCAGCGACAATAACTAGAACAACAACACATTGCATTACAGTGTTTTCAAAGCACCCAATGTGCTTTCCAATGGAAGGGAAACCTCAGTAACTAGTAGTGCTAATGCTAGTTACACACACACACACACACAATATAAAACACCTAAAGTGCTTACAGTGGAAAAGGGACCTCACTCTCCACCACTAATGCACTCTAATACTACAACAATGAAAAACACTGAAACTACTGAGTTATACTGACGATCTGGACCTCAGGTGCCATGCCGACCGCTGCAATGTGAAACCGATGGGTCAGTCAGAAATAAATAAATAAAAAAAAAAAAAAAAAAAAAAAAAAAAAAAAAAAAAAAAAAAAAAGTCATAGAAATAAATAGGTATGTGTTTTGTTGTGTGTGTGTGTGGTGTGTGTGTTGTGTGTGTGTGTGTGTGTGTGTGTGTGTGTGTGTGTGTGTGTGTGGAGGTACTTTTATGGGGTGTAGTTGTATTATAAGTGTGTATTTGGGGAGGCTTTCTGACTGACCCATCGGTTTCCCATCGCAGCGGTCGGCATGGCAGCTGAGGTCCAGATCGTCTGAGTCGTCTGGCAGGTCGTACTGGTCCAGCGTGTCAGAGAACTGGCTCATGACTGACTCGAGTCGCTCCAGTGGCGGAGGTCTCTGCCTGGTCCTCTGCGTCAGCATCCTGCCTCCTCACACACACACTCCCATCTGCAAGGGGACACAACAACACCCAAACAATCATCATCATATTGTTGCATAATAAATGTAGAAATGCAGTTTTTTGCCACTTTGTGGAATCATATAAAGAACACACCTTGGCCATACTTTATGTATAAACAGACCCAAAGCTCACTTTTATTTTTTCAAAGCATTAGGGATTCACTTTGTGAGGTGTACTAAGATCTTAGTTGTCGGAGAAATTTAATGTTTATCGCCAACACACATCTTCTGTATTATCCCATTTAAGATACTTTAGGCTTGGCTTACCCTCCTAAAAAGATAAAAAAATACCAACAAAAACCAACAAAACATTTGCAATCATGTTGTTGCAGTTTTCTCCCCTCTTCCCAGAAACTAATTGCTTTCCCCGCATGCAAAATGCATGAAGTATGGATTTCATATCTGCTGTGCTCTGTTAGCATAATGCCAGGCTGCCGTGCTATTTGCATCACTTACACTGAGGGGAGAGCGCGCTAATGAGGTGGATCTGGTCTCATCACCAGCGCAGGCGCCTGTGCCCCAAATGCAAAGTGACAGGCCGGTCATCAGAGAACATGGGGACGTAATGTCTTGTGATCACGCAAAGGGTGACAGACATTGATTTTGCTCAGTCTGACGGTACATGTAATGACAAAAGAATGTAAAGGTCAGGGTCAAATGGCATGAAAATGATGAACTGGGCCGGATATCACGCAATGTTGAGGGAGACAATGGTGCTTTCTGTGCTTCACAATGAGTGACTCAACACAGATCCTGAATCCAGTGCAATTTTCTACTGGTACAATTTTTATACAAAAACGTTTGGTGACATTAGCACCATGCGTTCCCACATTACTGTCATTCACTGTTGAGCTGGATGCTAGATATCCATACTTTGGTTGGAGGAGGCCTTGATTGCAGGAGACCAGTGAGGTTTGACCACAGGCAACCAGCAAACTTTGGTTGGAAAAGACGTTGACCTTAAGAAACTGGCAATGCTATAAATGCTATAAACTTAAAAAAAAAAAACTGCAGTATGCGATATGCTGTAGTCGTTTGTGTTAGTTAAGAGTGTCAGCAAGAGACAGAGAAAGCAAGAGAATGTGGGGGAGGGGATATTGTAGAAACAGAGAGACAGAGAGTGAGAGAGAGACTTGCAGTGTGGAAAGAGGCCTTTTCCTGGCTCTGGGATTTTGTGCTCCATTTCACCTGTCATTGCAGCACCAAGACGAGGAATCTCCCTAATGGTCCAGCCGAGATGCCCAAGGCTACGGCAGAGCAGCAGGGCCACACAGGCCTCTGGCAAAGCCCTCAAACTGGGTCTCAAAGTAACGTGTTCCCTCAACGTTTCTATATCACACATTCAGATAGGGTTTGTTCAAATCATGGCTAAATTTGAACTCTGACGTGATATGGTTTGTGTGATCTGCAAACACTGTGCTCTGCTGTACATCAGCGTTGGATACGACTTCGTTACAAAAGTGTTGACTAACCATTTCCAAAACATATGATCGACCATAGCACCTCAAGACACTCAAACAACACAGCAACGCAGTATAATGACATCCTCATTTATTTGTCTTGCTTTGTCTGTGAGCCCATTAAGAAAATGAGGCTCAAGGAGCTGTGTGCCTACTTGACGGAGGGAGGCACATACAGCCTGTCTGCACCAGACCCTCCATCCCCCTGGCAACAGAGCGTCGAGCTGGCTCATCACATTCAGATTCATTAGATCATAATGAGAGCGACTTTGGTGTTTGAAAGCCACTCCGTATGCTGTAGGGTGGTGGAAAAGTCACACCATCGTCATAACCAGTCCTTCAAACAGCTTGTTAATGCATTCTGGAAAGCCCCCGCGGTCCAAGATAATGAAGTTTGACGAAGGAAGAGACTGGGTTCAATGCATAGCCTAGCATAGCATTGGTTTAGTAAAGCCATGTAGCCATGATGCTGTAATGAATAAAGGCAAAATGTTTCTAAAGGCAAGACTCAACTGTCATAAGTTTTAGAGCTTATAGAGCAAGAAAAATATAATAAACAGATTATTTAATAAACAAACAAAAAAACAGGCTTACTACATCTTATTTCATTCTGTCAGTCAGCACAAAAGCAGACACTAGTAAAATGCAGGGAAATCTGTATCTATGATCTGAACAACTGGAATTTCAAAAGTTTGACTATACTGATTATAACGTATTTAACCAGGAGGACTTTTTGCTGGTAGTGGGTAAGCAACATAATAAGATTTGCTTTGATGGCTCTGCAAACACTGTCACTTTGAAAGCTCTGTATTGCACCACTGCAAATAGGCTTCTACTGACCACAGCAGAGGAATTAGAAATGCAGGTATTAACATTACCTGAAGTGAAGATTTTGTCTTCTTAATGGAATGTGGACACGGTGGTTTCCTATTGGAAAGGACACATTTCGACACCTGATTCAGGTGGCTAGAAAAATTATTTAAAAAGATGTCCGGGGAAAAAAAAACTTTAATTGGGAGGAAATGGTCAAGCAAGTTTCAGATGGCTCTACACTAAGGCCAACTCAACAGAGTAATTAGATTCAAGTTTTTACTGCTAGTATTCACATCTACTAATACAGTTAAATTTGAAGTTTAATTTCATCCTATGGTTGTTACGTGAGCAATTTAAAGGCAGAGCTTGAGGGTAATTAGAGGGGTAAGTACCTGAAAAGGAGAGCTTTTGGTTTCTCTGGTGATACAGTGTTGTGGCAGAGAAACTGGAATAGGTGAAGTAAAACAAAAAAAAAATCACTTCCTGTCTAGGCCTTTAGAAAAGCCAAACAATCAGTTTCTTGTGTATCACTGCTTAGCTTCTGTCAACTTAAAAATAAACACCAAGTCGTGCAAATATATTAAAAACAACTATTATGAATTTCAATAATGCAACATGAACCTAATTATTTGCTCAAATTATAGAGGGTGTAAAAGCCAGTGTCTTATCAAGAACAAACGCATGCCATGGCTCAGATGAAAATTATTAAGATTCTTCAGGTCTAAATGTCCATGAAATATCACTGAGTGAATTTTTCTGTGTTTCGTCTTGATGGGTCTGAGTTCACCACAGTTCACTTGCATTTAAGTAATGAAACCTTTATTGTCTGTGTAGATTAAAAACACACACACAACTGCTCTGATATCTCACCAGCCGTGATTGTCTTGACTTTAAATTAAACCATACGGCTGAAACCGCACTGCATAATTTGTGTTGAGGGGGCTATTTAAACAGCGTAATGACAATGTACTCTTTGTGTTTGTGGAGTAATTAGACCAAGGCGCACGTCTCTGTGTCACGACATCAGCTGAGAGGCATGAGGAACCATTAACCATGCACTGGGAGAACAGTTACACACCGGTTCTTCTTATTAAACTCCAATCAGAAGCCACAGTCATTCATCATCACATTATTTGTCCAGCATTAGACGTCATTCAGTTCATATATTACCAGTACACAGACAAGTGGGAAGACCACAGAAGATACACAAGACAAAAGAGAAATCCCTTATAATAGATATGACCAAGGAAGAGCTGAGGACTGAACAGAGAGAGAGAGAGGGTGAGAGAGAGAGCGAGAGAGAGAGAGAGAGAAATGGAAATCTTACCTGTGTTTTAGTGTGGTGTATTCCAGTGGGCAGCCACACAATGCCTCAGAACCGAGCTAAAAAAACAAGCTTTTTGCTCCACACTTTCCCCTTCTCTTGACGTCCCATGTATGATTCAGAGCTGCACTTTGCTTTATTGGTCTCTATGGCAACAAAAGCTGGCTAATAGTAGTCAAGCCAAGTCTGAGGTTCAGTGTTTTTGCATTCAGCCCCGTGGAACTGTCACTTATATCAATAGTAACCAGCCACTGTTCCCATACAATGTATCATTCAAATGAAGGAGAAACAAGGGCCCAGCCTGACAGGGCGGTCAAAGCTCCCATTGATAGTGTTGTGCCCTGTCATTGTGTGTGTATGTGTGTGTGTATGTGTGTGTGTGTGTGTGTGTGTGTGTGTGTGTGTGTGTGTATGTGTGTATTTGTGTGTCAAATGTTTCTCCCTCTCTCTCTGTGTAAAATGTTTCTCTCTCTCTGTGTGTGTGTGTGTGTGTGTGTGTGTGTGGTCTGTGTGTGTGTCTGTTTGCACTGAGATTCCTGTACCAGGAATCGGAGGGCAGTAGGCTAGCTAATCTCTATGATGTCAGCTCTGATTAGAGACCCTGTTCAGTTGAATGCAGTCTGTTGAGAGTGGCACAAGAGTGGATTGAATGGTATTTGTGTTGCAAAGTGAAGGGGTCACAGAGCTGCGTGTGCGTTAGTGATGTGTCAGCGATTCAGTGGGAGAGAAAGTCAGAACATCAACGGCAGGATTACAGCATGTCAACACGACTGCCTGCAAATAGGCCTATCTTGTAAACTGGGGTGATAAACACGGGGGATTAGTCTGTTATTCTTCACTGCAATAATGTTGCCAACTAATGATGTTATTTCTTGCAGGCCGTCAAAGACGTAAAGCCGCAATCTTTGTTTAGTCTAGCTAATCAATGTAACAGCTAAATAAAAATACCTAACAATCAATATGATTATCCCGTAAGATAAATGTTAATTCTAGCCTACTACATTGTATATTTCCCCGACGCGCACAGCGAGACAAGCAATGTTCTCTGTCCAGGCCGCACCGGCATCGAGTTTGCGGCCATGAGCATCATGTACCACGTGACTCTGTGTTTGTAGATGCTGGAGGAAGTAGTGTAGACTGACTGAGTGAGAGAGAGAGGACACACTGGAATGGGCACTTTATCTTACTTTATCAGCAGCGGTAAAGTCAAAACGTTGAACACGTGTCGCTATTGCTGTTATTCTGGGTGATGTGTAAATAGGACCGAATTGTCTGAAATAGACATACCGCTCACGTTGATGGCTAGCAGTTGTAATTTAGCCTTTGCTTAGCTTTACATCAGCTAGCATTCAAGCTAGCTCGTCTCTCTTTATAACTTTAATCACATGACGTCTTTTAAAACCGCACTTTGACCTGCACTAACATGCTTTTCTGACTGTCGTAGACGCCTGTTGAAAAAGGATTTGCATCTCAGATCGATAGGGTTTAAGGGTAGGACTTCAGTGCTGTCTGGAATCTGTTAGCATGCAAGCTAAGAGCCTTGCTATTTGACAGACAGCAAAGCGATGTGTTATAGAAAGATGATCTGCATCTGCATCCAGACACTCTGACGCGAGAAAATGACAAGGAGGTAGGCTATCAACTTGCCACGTCACATTCATTCTATCCGGAACGCTTAATCTCCAGCAAGGCGCATGTTATGTATAGGACTGATGTTTGACATTAACCTGATAGGACAGACAACCACCATCTGATTTCATGCCATGCTTATTTTCTTAAATTGCTCGTCATGAAAAACAATGACTACGTGAGTTTAACTGGATTTATTTTTCCTTCTGTAGGTGATGCCGTGTGCGCGGTGGTTAAAAGCACAATGGTAGTGTCTGACTGTCATTGGGACCAGCAAATCCCCCTGCCGAAGCTTGGCCCAACTCATTCCAGGATCGTTGTCGCTCTTGTTGCCTTGGTCTGTTTTATAAGCAGCTATGATGGAGAATTTGTCTTTGACGATTCGGAAGCTATTGTGAATAATAAGGTACTGGGACACAGCTCTACTCTCATCAGCTTCCATACATTTATGTGTGTGTGTGTGTGTGTGTGTGTGTGTGTGTGTGTGTGTGTGTGTGTTTGTTTGTGTGTTGCCTCAGTGATTTAATGTCTGATTTTTTTTTTTTTTTTTTTTTTTTTTTTAGGATTTACACCCTTCGAGTCCTTTGAATAATATTTGGAAGAATGACTTTTGGGGAAGTAACCTGAGCAGCAACTCAAGCCACAAGTCCTACCGTCCCCTCACTGTCTTCACGTTTAGGTATGCAAGTCATAACTGCGCTCAGGCCATAATCGTCACTGTCAAAACAGAGCATGTTGTGTGTGCGGTGGCCTGCCGCCGTCATAGAACACATATTACTTCAGTGACATTTGCATGATTCACAACAGGCCTTAGATGCACTCGCCCAACGTCTCTAAGTGACCTTGCATACATTACAGGATTATGGTTGAAATTGCAATTTTATTCTCAGTGGGAAATCATAGGACTTGCCCCCAGTATTCTCAGAGTGGACACCTCCGTAATTGACTTGGAGAATAGGATGCATATTGCCTCGGCTGACGAGGTCTTTTCCAAGAGGATTTTTCCAAATCATCCTCGTGACTCCTAACCTCAGTTTTTTACCAGGGCAAAGTGTTTTTGTGTCAGTTATCTGAACTGCGCACGTGATGAAACTTTTCTTTCAAAGTCTACATCCAAACTGGCCAGAAGTTTTCTTCTTTGTTTGTCTGACTGAGTTTATGATATCATGTTCTAGTATTCTTTCCATAGCCATGTCCTTTGTTAGAAATGTAGTGTGGACAGGGCTAATAAAAAAAAAAGAATTAAAACAGTTCTTTATAACTGATAACGCATAAACATATTCCTTGCTTAAAACCCTTACTGTCTAGCTGCACAGGAGTTTTCTTTCCGTTCATTCGTTCATTCGTTCGTTCATTCATTCATTCATCACTGGACCACTATGATATAGTATTGCCTGAAGTCTTCCTGTCCATATTTTCATGTGTGAAAAGTCTCTGCACACTGAAGGTGTGCCAACAGGTTGCAGGTTAGATCAGATTAGGTGTGGCCATTTTCATGAAACAAGACCTTACACAGCTACATGTGATGTAATTTAATGTATGGAAGCCCACATGTGGTTATATAAGCTTGAGGTAACACACTTCTTGTGTGTGCCTTTGTGAATGTGGCAGGATCAACTACCTCGTGGCCGGTGGCTTGCACCCCGTTGGTTTCCACGTGCTCAACATCGTCCTTCACAGCGTCATCTCGGCGTTAATGATCGATGTGTTTGCAATATTAATTGGCGGCCTGGCTTACGATGGTAAAGGCCGGAGGCTTACCCAGGCTCCGAAAGCCTCCTTCTTGGCGGCTCTGCTCTTTGCAGCCCACCCAGTTCACACGGAAAGTGTAAGTATCGTTATGTTTTATTTCACTTCATGTTGATTCTTTATTTATTTGTGGGATTTAACTTCATGATAAATATTTATTTATTTGTGATTTGTGTTGTGTGTGTGTGGGGGGGGTGAAAGCTCGGACCCAGCGGGCAGCACGAACCATGATAAACAATAAGCCCCCCTGTTCTCCTTTTCCTATAGAACAACAATGCAGCTTATCGCTGTTCAGTTGCGGCACCATGCATTAAACATACATTAAAGGCTCAGCTAAAAGAAAGCTAGACTCAGTGGGTGTGCCTGACAACAAGGTGGAAGTGTGTGGTGTGTGTGTGTGTGTGTGTGTGTGTGTGTGTGTGTGTGTGTGTGTGTGTCCTGCATAGTGGAGCCTGCCTAATGGTTTAGCTTTGGACTGGTCTTTTCTCTCTCTCTCTCTCTCTGCCTTTATTTTGTTTTCCCACTTTTTGGATTCTTAGCAGTTGTCCATTTTTAGCAGTGGTCAGTTCTGACATATAGTCTCCCTCCCTGCCTTCTCTTCCTTCCTTCAATCTATCTATTAATCAAGTGCGGTGGAAGGCAGTCCGCGGCTCAAAGGGGGGTAGCTGGGTCTCGGAGAGAGGCAAGCAGAGGCAGACCGCTGATTAGGGTGCCCGGCGTGCTATCAAAGGAGGTGGCCGCGGGGCCCCCGCCATGCCGAGCCGCCGAGTGGTAATGAGAGCCGCCCGCCGCTGGTTGGCCGCTGCCGCGGCAACGCTGTCGACTGTTTCACACATGAAAGGATGGCGGCTTTTTTGTCCAACTGACCAAGCGCAGATGTAGAGAGCTTTTTTACAATTCAGATTGTACACATATACACACACACACACACACATAGACATACACATTATGATGCCTGATGCAAACGCACACTCAGGCATGATGGGGCAAGAAATCATTTATGCCGTTGGTATATGCAAAATGTGGTAAGATCAAAATGTTACTAAAAACAAGCTAGTTGGCTAATGACTGAATCCTCCCTTTCTTGACACTGAGCCAGTGGTGCTAGTTTCTGTTTTTTCTTTTTTTTTTCTGGAACATTCTGCTCCTTTTTCCGGCTGAATTGCAATGTAAGCCTGTTGGACCCAAAGGATTAAGGGTCTATTGTGTGAGGGCTCTTAGCATTCGGCCGGGCTTGATTGGGCTGAAGGATGTGTGGGTATTGGGTGTGAATGAATCAGGGTCGAAGGAGGCACTTGAGAAACAAGTGGTTACAGTTGTTTGTTTGTTTTGTGTAGTAAAGCTTGCTCTTGTTTTTCTATTTCACCTTTCTTTATTTGTCTTTGTTTGTCTGTCTCCTCCTTAACATGTTCACTCCTCTCTGTCCTCTCTCTCTCTATCTCTCTCTCTCTCTCTGTCTCTAACTTACTTTCCCTTTTCCCTTGCTCTTTTACACTCTCTCTCTCTCTCTGTTTCTTTCTCTCTCTTCCTCCCTCCCTCTCTCTTTCTTTCTCTCTCTCTCTGTTTCTTTCCCTCTCTCTCTCTCTCTCTCTCCCTCCCTCTCTCCCTCCATCTGTCTGTGTTTCACAGGTGGCTGGCATTGTTGGCCGAGCAGACCTGCTGTGTGCTTTGTTCTTCCAGCTCTCGTTCCTGGCCTATTGCAGAGGCTTCCGAGGAGGTCAGACTGCAGCTCACCCTTATTCTCTTGCCCAGTGCAGAGCGCAGAGCGTACACAGGCTTCAGGGGCCCCGCGCTCGCTTTTGATGGGCGCCTTTGCTCGCCGTTATCGGTTACATATTAAAAGAGAATCAATAAACACATAGAATACACTAGTTCTTTTTTTTTTTTTTTATTCGCTTTAGATCTTACAAGCTCATGCAGAGAGTCTTGGGAACGCCCCCTCATCCTATAGTAATGCCTACCACAGACTCAGGTTGTTAGAGCGTTGAAGTTGAAAATGAATTATTTCAACTTGGTTAGGGTGTGTGTTTTATGAAGAATGAGAGTTCTTTTTTTTGTTCTCTTTCTCTCTTATTCCTTCATTCTGTCTTTCTTTCTTCTTTCCTACCTTCCTTCCTTCCCTCTGCTGAAGGTAATGAGAAAAGCATCCCTGTGCCATGGATCATCCTTAGCCTATTGCTGTGTGCTGCTGCCATGCTCTGCAAAGAACAAGGCATCACTGTCCTGGTAAAAACAACTCGCTTGTATTTCCTTTATGTCGACTGAATGATCGTTGTTCACTATGGCCGTTATCTTGAACCCCGGTCTAAAAGCCAATACCTGAGTTGGCCAGAGCAGGCAGAGACAGTAGCATGGGCAATATTTCATGACTAGAGGTTGATGTGGGAAGACATATCGACAGAGCCCAGCTCAAAAGGGGGAGCTCGTCTCTGCCTGAGCTGGGGATGCCCATGAAAGGCAAATAAGCAGGAGGAAAGAGAGGAGAGGGAATGGAGGGAATGGATGGAGGGTGTACCTCCATTTGAATAACACTGAGTCTACGGCACTATTTTAAATCCATCAGATGTTCTCTCCATCCCTGTGGGAAGCAGAGGATCCTCCCCATATTTAATGAAGCCTCTGTAATCTCTGCCTCCTGCAGCACCTCATTCAGTGACCCTCTCCTTGCTCCAAGCCTGGGCAGACCCACTGGGCTCAACTATGCTGTGATCATGAATTTACACTCTTAACAGTAGGGTTACAATACATCATGTTACTGTCAATGGCTCAAGTTAACTCACACACACACGCACACACTCACACACACACTCACACACACTCACACACACATAGTGCTGTTTTATTCCAGATGACATATTTGACTTCATGAGATGTGTCTCCATGACATCCATCTTTCTCTGCTAGCATATGAATCCCTGTAGAACTTGTGTCTTTTCCTGTCAGGGTGTCAACGCTGCCTTTGATGTGCTCCTCATCTGCAATGTAAATATCTATGAGCTGACCCACAGGCTACTGTTCAAGGGGAAACCAGTAGATGTGAGTGTGCTTGATGCTTTCTTTCGTTCTTTCTTTCTTTCTTTTGTCTTTCTTTTCTTTCTTTCTTTATGCTCCTCCCTTCCACCATCCACCCCTCCCTCCCTCCCACCCACACACACACACACACACACACACACACACTCTCTCACACTTGCTCGTTGGCAAACGGGCTTTCACATGTACACACCCACACTCTAGCGTACTCACACATTCTCTCTCTCTCTCTCTCTCTCTCTTTCTCTCTTTCTCTCTTTCTCTCTTTCTCTCTTCTTCCCTCTGTGTCTCGCCCACTATCAATGTGCATGAATTTGGCTGCATTAATGAACTTAACCTCCCTTTGCCTCCCTTGCGAATGGAAAGTCATTCTCTGCTTTCTCTGTATCAAATGGGATGTATCATCTAGTATTTTATGTGTATTTTTTGTTGTTATGCTGCTACTCTGGTCCCCTGATACTGGTGCCGTGTAGTAAAACACTCTGCTCTTGTCTGCGCTACCAGGCCAGTGAGTTTGTGAGGACGGGTCTCCTGGTGAGACTGGTGCTCCTCCTGTTGGGAGGCTCACTGCTTTTATACACCAGATGGAGGATCATGGGAACTGGTCCCCCTGCCTTCACTGAAGTAGATAACCCAGCATCCTTTGCTGAAAATGTCTTTCTCAGAGTAAGAACTCTTAAGTACACATATATGCACAGAGCGTAGACACTAATTTTCTATTAGTGATATGAAAAATAGATCATTGAGATTATATTCCCTTTAAATATATGTTATACTTACAATACTGAAGCTTTGATAGGCTCTTTAACTTATAGCATATTACTAAATTGTGTTAACCACTATTTATCTGTATGATTTGAGCTCTAGTTAATATTCTGTTAAATGTAACATTTACCACTGGAGTTAGAGCCACTCTGGGGCATTAGATAGCAGAGAGCATTCAGATGGGCACTATGAGATTCTCTGTACTGGTTCTTATCAACCTGTGCCTGATTTCTTACCCTGCTCTTCCTCTCCTCTCTTCTCTCTTCGCCCCTCCTGTGCACCGTTTGATTGGCAGATTGTGAACTATAATTACTACTACTCCTTGAATGCGTGGCTGCTTCTGTGTCCCTGGTGGCTGTGTTTTGATTGGTCGATGGGCTGTGTGCCGCTCATTAAGTCAGCCGGTGATTGGAGGATCATGGCCGTGCTGCTGCTCTGGAGCTGCTTGGGCGGTTTGATGAGCCAGGCTCTGTGCGCTCAGGATGGCATTAAGAGGAGGTGAGAGAGAGCCGTGCGCTACCCAAACACACACAACACACACACACAACACACACACACACACACACACACACACACACACACACACACAGACTCTTTGGTCCTCACACACAGTATCCCACACAGCACAAACCCCCTGGTCCTGAAAACACACACACACACACACACAGTCCTCACACACACTTACACTTTCTCTGTCCCCCGCCCCGTACACACAAAGCACATGCTCCCTTTGATCCTCTCAAAAGCACACACACCTTTGCTGGTCCTCACACACAACAGACACTGATTTAATCTCAGTGCCCCCCTCCTGAATTGACTTCATAATTGCCCAGTTGAATCTGAGGGTCTAGAGCTTAGAGTTAGGGGGGTTATTGGTTCTAAGCCACTCAGCGTGTCTGAAATGGGGAGGGAGTCACTTGCTGTCATCATGACACCAGCTAAAAACATTTTCGATTTAACTGTTCACCTTTCACCGTTATTCATCATCGCTAAGATACTGACAGCTGACTTCATAATTAGATCGAACTTTGGACATAGAAGGCAAAGCAAAGGAACCCTAGGAAGGCAGAATCATGATTGATGTCACCAAACGCTACCATAGAAGGAAGCATTTTTTCCGTTTCAGACAGACTCACCGTCTCTGCTCTTCATACCTGACAGGAGAGAGGAAGGTGAACTGGAGTGAAGTGGCATGATGTCAGTGATTGGTTGGTGAGAGGGGGTGATTATGGGCTGTTTTGACTTAGTGCTCTGCATGCCTTTCCTCCGTTCCCTTCTCCTGACTTATGATACAAGAGGATCAATTAGGTTGGTGCAGTTCCTTGCCCATTTTGTGGAACCTGTAAGGTTAGGTGGGGTGGAGGGAACCTCAACATTAGGTAGAGGAAACTGGATGTGTGTGACCTGCCAACCTGTCCTCAGTGACCAGATGTGTGTCTCTGTCACTGTCAGTGAGATCATCCTAGTTACTGTGTATCAGCCCAGTTGTTCAGATTTCATGACAAGGAGGTCATATACGTACTGTATGTAAAAGCATGACTAATCCAGCTCAAATTCCATACCTATCCACCTCTCTCTCTCTCTCTCTCTCTCTCTCTCTCTCTCTCTCTCTCTTCTCTCTCTCTCTCTCTCTCTCTCTCTCTCACACCCCCTGTCTTCTGTGTGTTTAAATGATCTGTCTCTCTGTGTTGGGGTGACTGTGACTGTGGGCAGGGTCGTGACCTTTGGCCTGGTGCTGCTGGTCATCCCTTTCCTGCCGGCCAGCAACCTGTTCTTCCGTGTGGGCTTTGTGGTGGCCGAGCGGGTGCTGTACCTGTCAACAGCTGGATACTGCCTGCTCCTGGCCTACGCCCTGGGCCACATCTGCTGCCTCCGGAGGAACCACAGGGTACTGCAGCTCCCGTGTATTGGCTTGACTTATATCTTGCCTTGACTGATTGCACTGTAGCTCTGCATTTACAATGCCTCCCTCTGTTCGCTAATTGGACAGGTTAAAATGCTTCCTTAGACAACAAGCTCAATGGGATTAAATCCAGACAAACACTGTAGAGAGATGATAATCAAACAGAAGTGTTAGGAAGGCATGGCCAGGCTATAATTTGATGTCTTTATAATCATAATTTAATTGCAACCGTTTTTGTTTCACAAAGACCCGTTTATTGGTGTGTACTGTTATATTTTTGACACTGTCAAAATACTGCTTGTGCATGCTATTGATTTTCTGGACTTGTGTGTATTTTACTCTCTTCATGAATGCTTATTTAAAGGTGTGAGTGTCTGTGGTGGGGAGGGGGGGGTGTGTGCAGGCGCGTGTGTTTTAATTTGTGTGTTCTTGTAGAAGCTTCTAGGGGCGGCCTTGTTGGCACTGCTGTGCGTGTACGTGGCCCGCTGTGCCCAACGGAGCAGGCAGTGGCGCTCGGAACAGAGCCTCTTCACCAGTGCCCTGTCCGTCTGCCCGCTCAACGCCAAGGTGAGCTGCCCAACCTCTGCCCACCTGTCTCTCTCGCCCGTGACTCACCTGACTCCCCACCTGTCTTTCAGTCAGAGCGCCAGGTGACCCTGCTCTGTGAGTGGCACCAAGCCATTACCTGTGCTAAACTTAGTTTAGGACAAAAGCATCAGCTGGCTAACATGTAGAGGGCACCTACTATTATAAGCTTGTCGCGCTTGCTACCTTTGAAAGTTTGTCTTACACTGTGTGCATATTAACTCAACATTGGTCTTAGGTGTTGAAACTAATATTTTTTTGGCAATATGACTGTTTTCCATTAATCCTCCTTATTTAATTATGATTGTCTTGATTCTTGTCAAAATTTGGATTTGATAGAACATAATGGCCACCCTTGTGAAAGGAAGTTACTCAATTTGCCAACGAAGCTGTAATTTTTGACAGTTTTTTTTTTTAAGACTTGTGGATAAGTGAATTTGAGATGAGATGGAACAGCTTGTTTGGATCAGGTTCAAGAAGAATGGGTTTTCTCCAGCGTGGCAGCGTGATGCCTGTTGTGTCAGATACAGTCGAATGTGTCGGGGATGCGAGTTTGCACGTATGCGATGGTGACATTGGCGTCATCTGTCATTAGCGCCCAGTGTTCTCACTCTAGGTGACGCTCATATCCAGCTCAGATTCACTTTGGTGTGAGAGCTTTAATAGGCTTTGGGTTTTTAACAGGTCCATTATAATGTGGGCAAGAATCTGGCAGACAGAGGAAACCAGAGTGCTGCAATCAAGTACTACCGGGAAGCTGTGAGGTAAACTCGCGCACGCACACACACACACACACACACACACACACACTGACATACACACTCTCTCTCTTTCTCTCTCTCTCAATCTCTCTGTCTTTCACACATATTCACATGCTCACACACACACAAGCCCCACATACATGGCAGTAAGTATGAGCAGAAATTATTTAGGTGTGATGAAGATGAAAAAACAAATAGATTTATTAATCAAAACTTCTGGATGTGTTCCAGAGGACAAAAGGTGGTGCTTGGTTTGTGGGCATTTGGAAAAATGCCAAGCTCCTTCCTTAAAGAACTGTTTTATGAATATTTCACTTTGAAACTTAGGTGCTTCGTAAAGTTTTGATGTGAGAGTTTGACATTGTACTACACACACACACACACACACACACATATTTCACATTATAGTATATTTATGCATAACCTCTGTGCGTGTCCTTCGCAGGCTGCATCCCAAATACGTCCATGCCATGAACAACCTGGGGAACATCCTGAAGGAGCGGAACGAACTGATGGAGGCCGAGGAGCTGCTCTCGACTGCGGTCCACATCCAGTAAGAGCCCCCTTCACTCCCCTAGCTGCTGCTGGCCCTTGAGCTCCATCATCTGCAGTACCAGTGCCAACATCAATACAAGGCCAATGCCTTAGCATTACCTTCAATCAATAGAACAGGTTTGGTGGATGGTGGAACTATGGTGGGGGGGTGGATAATGAAAGGGATGCTGTCATTAAATCGCTATGTGTATGTAACATTCAGCCTCCCCTGATAGATGACTGTCTGTCCTGGTCTGTCCTGGTCTGTCCTGGTCTGGTCTGGTCTGGTGGTTGGTCTGGTCTGGTCTGGTCTGGTCTGGTCTGGCTATACTTGCGGTCACTCTTTCAAACTTCTAATTGCTTGTTTCCACTGCTGCGGTGGCGGTGCTGATGCTGGTGCGATGCCGGTGTCCAATCTATCCAATCAACTGGTTCTGCATGAGTTGCCCGAGCAATCACTGGTGCTGGTGGCAGAAAGCTGGCATGTATGGTCGTAACCAAAGTGATGCTAATGTTACATGCAAGATGTGTGTGCATTTGATTTGTGGCTGTCACATGTGTCTGCTGTTAGTTAACAACGTTTGACAACTATTTTGTGTTGTTTACCGTTATACAAATATCACAAGAGCACATAGGCCCTCTGTGTTTTCTAGGTACAGCTTCTACCTGCATTGGCCAATATACCACCATAAATCCCCCAGCCAGCTTTACGCTGACATGAATACATCATCTCAACAAAAGTATTTTATGACATGGTATAATTTAAACAGGGTTCATTCATAATGTGAAAGTGTGAATTCATGCTAAAATGAGAAATTCAACTATTTTAGCATATTTTTAGCATACTTTTGAATCTGTTTTTGCCCTGGATTGAATTAATCATTTGAAATGAAAGTAAATGATAGCCTACATGTCAAAAAAGTTACCAACCCCCAGACCTAGGCTCCATGAATGTAACCATGGTGAGAATTTGAGACTAACTAAACATAAGGGAGTTTTTCCTTGCCCCTGTTGATCTTGGGTGCTCCTTCTGTGAAGCGCCACGAGACAATACTATTGTAAAAGGCGCTGTATAAATAAAACTGAATTGAATTGAATTTGCTATACAAATTTTGGTGCTGAAACCTGTGGAAATTTGTGTCAGTGCTATTGCTGGTGCAGGACCAGAACCAGTTCAACTCCAGCACCGGCACCGGCACCAGCACCAGCACAAGCACAGACCTGGTGGAAAAGAGGTATAAGTGTCTGTGGACATGCCTAAGGTCGCTTGTCTCCTATCCATCCCCAGGCCGGACTTTGCTGCTGCCTGGATGAATCTGGGCATCGTGCAGAACAGCCTGAGGAAGTTTGAGGCAGCTGAGCAGAGCTACTGGAACGCCATCAAGCACAGGAGGAGATACCCCGACTGCTACTACAACCTCGGACGCCTGGTACGGCTCCCGCTTCTCAGCCCCTCTGAAATCAAACACCTGAGAGAGGCAGTAGCTCTTCACTTCACATCTGTTGGTGTGAAAGAGTTTTAACAAGAAATAGATTTTCTCTGCGCTTCAAGAGAATGTCTGTTACGTGAATGTCTGAATTTGAAACCCTTTATACTTCACTGGTTTTTTTCCTTGCGGACTACTTACTTACTTTACTTATATGTTCAGTCACAAGGTATAAGACTGTAGAACAATCATACCTGCCTCATTATGTCAATGTGGAAAAGATTATGTCACTGAGTCACTGATGACAATGAAGTGCTCACTCAGTATTTGTGTGTGTGTTTGTGCTTGTGTGTGTTTGTGCGTGTGTGTATGTGTCCATGTGTGTTTGTGCTTGTGTGTGTGCGTGTGTGCGTGCGTGCGCGTGCGTGTGTGTGTGTGCATGCCCCTGCAGTATGCAGACCTAAACAGGCATGTAGATGCGTTGAATGCCTGGAGGAACGCCACCATGCTGAAGCCAGAGCACAGCCTGGCCTGGAACAACATGGTCATCCTGCTGGACAACACAGGTACAGCGCACACACACACACACATACTCTCACACACACTCACACTCACACACAAACACACATGCACATACACAGGTGTCTGCAGTAGAGATGCTTGTATTGATACACGCACGCAAACACAGGTGACTGCGGTAGAGACATTTACACACACACACACACACACACACACACACACACACACACACAACAGGCAACAGCAGAAGGAAGAGGAGTGGATGTGGACATGCTGACTAAGCACTAAGCGGTCATCTCCTGGTGTGGCAGTCTTACTGGAGGAGCTCTCTGTGTGTGTGTGTGTGTGTGTGTGTGTGTGTGTGTGTGTGTGTGTATGCACGTCTCTGTTTGTATGCGAGTGGGTGTGTGTTTGTGTGTGTGTGTGTGTGTGTGTCAGCAGGCCCGCTGTGACCATTATCTTTCCACTGGGCTTCAAGTGAGATCTTACAGCCGCTGCTTGGTTCTTAAAAGGCGGTTTGATTCACCCCTGGGTTCCTCTGTTGAGTTACTGGTGATTTGTTTAAACGGAACAAAATGTGAAGATGTTCTGTCCAGTCTATGTCTTTTTTTTTAATGACCAGTGGTTGCTGGTATCTGGATCCTGGTGTCAGAATTAATCAAGGTGAAGTTCACTGCTATGGAAATGCCCACCAGGGCGAGGAACAAGAGTTAATTCTGATACCTGCGTGTCTGAAGGTAATTATCAGACCAAAAAGGTCATTGGATACTGTCCAGGTGGGGGTAGGGGTTGCCATCAGGTCTCTAATTGAAGGTTAAGATCCATTTCCATTTCCCTGGGAATGGTGAATATGAATGCTTTCTCTGACTTACAGAGTTCTGCATTCCTACCGCACCTTTAGACGTCGTTGTAACGAGAGTGTGAGGGGGACTCATTAGGTGTGTCCTCCCCCTCGAATCCTTTACGGGCCCATGGGAGCAGTGCTGACTCGGTCCCTCACTGACGTCCCCTTAGATTTCCCCAGATTGTCCCCTTTAATTTCCCCTTTAAGTGTTGCTGCTGTCTCGTGCTCCAGTGTGGCAGCAGAGGTGTGAAGGTCCTTCTCTCCGTGTAGACGCACCTGCGCCTGCATCAAGTGCACCTACTCTCTGGTGTGCTTGTGCCCTGTTTGATAATTAACCCCATCCACCCACCCTTACCCTTAACATTGCCACCCCCACCCTAAGGAAAAGCCTCCTTCTGTACCTATTAACCTTTCCCCCTCCCCACGTCTCTTCCCAACGACCAATCATCGCTCTCTGCCCACTGGTGAGAATTTCTGCTACATTGGGCCAGGTGCCCATGGGGGCCCATGTTCAAACTCAACCTGTGGTCGTTCTCCCCCCATCTCTTTGCCCCACTCACTTCCTGTCTACCTTCGTCAAAGGCAGAAAGCCTAAAGAAGTACATCAGATTCTTTTTGTGCCTTTTCGTCTGTAGTTTATGGCTTTCACTTCAGTCTCATTGGGATTTTTGCTCTCTGTCCCAACCGCTTGTCTACTTCTCTGATAGGAGGCTATTGGTGGGTTAGGAGCAGCCAGACCCTCCTCTCCTCTTTTCTCCTCTCCTCTCCTCTCCTCTTCTCTCCTCTCCGCTCCTCTCCTCTCCTCTCCTCTCCTCTCCTCTCTGCTCCTCTCCTTCTCTCCTCTCCTCTCTTCTCTTTTCTTCTCCTCTCCCATCTTCTCCTCTCCTCTCTGTCGCTGTGTTTCTCTAGAGGAGGGGAGGTGGGGGGGGGGGAGTGGGTTGTAAGCATCCAATATGATTAGACCGGAAGAGCAGGAATCAGCAATGCTTGAAATTTATGTATTAAAAGCTTTGTGTGGGTTGTTTTTAAAGGCAGTCTTCCCCGCCGTGTGGAGAATGCCGCGATTCACAAACAGAAGTGCCTCTTTCTCTCTCTTTTCATTTTCTTCTTGTTTTTTTTCTTCTTCTTCCTTTTCTTCTTTTCTCCCTCTGTCAGATGCCTTCCTCTGCCAGGCTGCCCCCATCTCCCCAGAGTGCCTTGGCAGAGTCCAATCTCCCCCCAAATAAAGAGCCTGGCACTGGGACACTCCCGTTCCCTCCCTCCCTTCCCTTCCCTCCCCGTCCTTCCCTGGGAGACCCTTCCGGAAATAAATAGGCTAAAAATTGAAAATAAATTTCTCCTCTTTTTTGGGGGGCTTTAAGTCATTTTCTTGTGATGTGCTTCCCTCCTCCTCCTCTTCCTCCTTCTCCTCCTCCTCCTCGTTTTCACCCCTCTGAGGAGGATGAAGCTGAGCAAGCAGTGATGAGGTGTTGGAATCACCAAGCGTGAGTCAGGCCCCCTCCATCCTCCTCACTGGCTCAACTCTCCCTCTCTCTCTCTTTCTCCCTTTCTCTCTCTCTATCTCTGTTTGTCAGCATGTCCTCCTCCCTCTCCCTCACTTTTCACCTTTCTCTCTTTTTGCCTCTCTTTTTTCCCCCTCTCCTTTGTCTTTCTCTCCCTCTCAGTCTCCCTCCCTCCTCTCCCTGTTTATTTCTGTCAGCTTGTCTGTCTGTCTTTCCCCTGCTCTTTCTCTTTTTCTGTCTTCCCCTTTTCTCTCTATTTAATCTTTCTCCCTCTCTCCCTTTCTGTCTTTCTTCCTGTATCCCTTGCTTACTCCTTCTGTTTCTTTCTCTCTTTCTCTCTCTGTCCTCCTCTCCCTCTCCCACCCTGCCTCAGACGACCAGCAGTAGCAGACATCTCGGACGCACTGCGTGTCCAGCGTGCCGGTCAGTCCAGACCAGACGTGTGTGTGTGTGTGTGTGTGTGTGCGGTTGGGGAAGGGGGGAGGGAGGTGGGGGTGCGTTTTTTTTGACACGTGGATCAATGAATCAGCGGCCCTTTGTGCTGACCTCTAATTAGGGCAGCGCTCGGAGCCTCCATGTGTGAAGAGGGGGAAAAACTCCCTCCTCGACACCCCTGACAAATAAGGGCACCCAGGCTCAGGTCCTCGGAGAACTGCCGCACCTCTCTCTCTCTCTCTCTCTCTCTCTCTCTCTCTCTCTCTCTCTTCCCCCTGCAGGGCACAGTGCGTGGCTGTTTGTTAGTATGGGGAGAGTCAGTGATGACATTCTACAAGGTTTGTTTAACAGGACATGGTTGATGTTCTGTTATGGTAGTAATGGACCCACTCTAGTCTCTTCAGCCGATATGTGTGTTTGGGGAAGGCTTCAGGTGTCTGATGCTTTTGTTATTGGGAGGATTCATTTGGTTGTGGTTTGTCATATGAGATTCTGGGAATGACCACACACATACGCGCAACACACACACGTACCCACATACACACACACACACACACACACACACGTCTTGTTGCGGTTCTTGTTCATCTTTATTGCCCCTGTTTTACTGCCTGTCTGTTCAGGGAACCTAGAGCAAGCGGAGGTGATCGGCAGAGAGGCCTTGAAGATTTTGCCCCAAGACCCCACGATCATGTTCTCATTAGCCAACGTTCTTGGAAAACGTCAAAAATACGAGGTAAACACCATCACAAATTAGTCTCTTGATGCACATGTTCTTGAGATGCCACAGCATCCCTGTTAGTCTTTTCAAGAGTGTATACAGCAGCGCAGAACACGCTTCAGAACTTACTTCATTTTTAATTGATACCCTTTCAATACACCTGATGGGGTATTGGTCAGGAAAAAGAAAAAGAAAAAAAAAAGAAAGAAAGTAAAAAAAGAAAGAAAGTAAAGCATCACTTTCTGATTGATCTTTATTTCAGGAATCAGAAGGTTTCTTCTTACACGCTCTGAAGATCAACCCCAATGCTGCCAGTTGCCATGGCAATCTTGGTAAGACACATTTCAAGTCAGACACACTTGCTTCTTTATTCTCCAACGTTGTTGAGAAATCTGGGTTCAACATAAACAAGTCTTGAAGGGGACTGGAAATTCTCTCTTTTTCTTTGATTTAATATGGAGACAGAGTACAAAGGGAAGTCTGTGTCGTCTTTGGGTTGAGGCTAACGGGGTTGTGTGGTGATGTTTTGTAGCCGTTCTCTACCATCGCTGGGGAAAACTGGACCTGGCCAAGAGACACTATGAGCAGGCCCTAAAACTAGACCCCAGTGCCCCGGGGACCAGGGAGAACTACAACATGCTGCGCCGCAAACTGGAACAGAAACAAAGGACTAACAGCTAAATACTGAACTGTTTGTGTGTGTTTGTGTGTGTGTGTATATGTGTGGGTGTGGGTGTGGGTGTTTGTGTGTGTGTGTGTGTGTGTGTGTGTGTGGGATTGTGGGATTGTGTGTATGTGGGGGGGGAGGGTTTGCGGTGCACTAGGTATGTGTGCACGTGCACAAGTGTGTGTGTGTGTGTGTGTGTGTGTGTGCGCGCGTGCCCGTTTGTATGTGTCTTGTGTGCAGTGATATTTATTGCATGATGCAGTAGCCTACAGTCTTGCACATGGTGGATATTATTAATAAAAGACTATTCCAGCTTTTGATGTCTGGCTGACGAAATGACTCGTTAATACCTCTTCTAATTTGGCACCGACACTCTCACGTTGTTCCCTGGCTCTCCACGTGGAAGACATGGACACAGGGGAAGACCCTGGGTGGAGACCCGCTCTGCTCTGTTCTGTTCTCTTCGGTCCTGTGTTTGATTTGGGAGTGTTGTGAAAGTGAAGATCTTGGGCACATGGCATGTCAGGGTTAGGGTTGGGGTTGGGGTTGGGGTGGGGGTCTCCAGACGTGGAGACATGTGGAACGCATCCACCCAGAGCATCTCCGGGGCCTTTCATCCGCTGACCCTGGTGTTGTGGCAGCTGTGGAGCTGTTTATTTGTCTGTTTTACATCGACGCGATGAAGGGGCGTTATGGTTGGCCGTCGGTCAAGAATGCCCAGGCACTCGCTTGGCCTGCCGCCACCACCGCCGCAGCCGCTCCCTTTAACAAATTGTGTTTTAAGAAGTCGGTTAACAGGGACGAGAGAGTAGGAAAAAGACTTGTGTGTACACACACACACACACACACACACACACACACAGAGTAACAGCTGAGGTCACAAGCATGACTGACTCTTGTTACAATGCTTGTGTACACGATCAAGCATTTCTTTTTATCTAGTGAGTGAAGTGTCAACTGCACATGATTTGTCTCCCTCAACACACACATCCACAGACACACACACACACACACAGTCATACTCTCTCACAAACACACACATACAAACACTCTTTGTTCCGCTTCCGTCCGTCTGTAGTTAATGCAAGAAAGGTGTTTTGCAAGTAAAAAGTGATTCTCTGATGTGCCCAAGGAGGAGAGGGAAGGGTCAGCCCTAAGCAGGAAGCCCATATCCAGGGCACAAGCACCACCACCACCACCACCACCAGCACCAGCAGTCACAGCAGCAGCTAGAGAGACACAAGGCGTCCAGACAGCCCAATGACCAGCTAGGGGCTTCAAAGGAAGAACCCTCTGCCCGATGGTCCCCTGGGGGATGTGTGTGTGTGAGTGTATGTGTGTGTGTGTGTGTGTGTGTGTCTGTCTCGCACACGCTGGCTCCTCATGAAAGTTACTGCTGAGTGAGACGTGACCCCGAAGGACAAACTTCAGTCGGCGAGGGCTCCGCTCTTCTCCACACCACCCAATGGGGTCGAGGGGCAAAGGTCGCCGCACTTTTTATTTTTTCACCTGCTTCCGACACACACCGCTGGAGAAAAAAACTTTTTGAAGCATTGGCCCTTCAGCTGGGGAGCGCTTTTGAAGATGGAGGCGAGGGATGTTTGTTGGTATGCGCGTTACTGTAAAAGAGCCACAGGTGTTAGAGAGGCATGGAACGCACACGCACACACCCTGGGACAAGAGGTTAGGCTCAGCCATTATCTTAGGAAGTGTGGCACCCTGCCACTCATCTGTTGCTATGCTGCTGTTCATTTTGATGAAATCCCTTCTCTACACAACTTAGCACATCCACATCTTAACATTCCAGATGTTAATTTGCCACATTTGATTCTACTGGATATGATGATCATAGTGAGGATGTCATTGGAGAAGTCCAGGTTCAGTTTGTCACGGTTCAGTTAATCAGTCTGAGAGTACCGGGGTGAGTCTGGATAGCGTCCCATATTCAACTCTTGAAGGAGACCCCCTGCATACAAACAATTATCACCCCAACCTGGGCTGATTTCCTTTAGCTGACATGGCGAGATGCCAAAGAATAACGTCAGTGACAATGAGATGTCCCTATATGCAATCAGTGGGAGTAACATGAGCTTTCATTTGAAGGTCTAGGGCTGACCATGTAGGGTTGATGACTTTCAAAACATGGTCAAAGTTGTCTTTTGTTTGGTGGTGGACTAAATGAATCTAAAGAACAATTAAATTGTCAAAATGTATCTTTGAAGGAAGGTTGGCTTCCAACATTGCCCTCAGTGAAGGTCACAACATGAACCTCACTTCAGTCCTCAGTCATCAATTCACCATGATTTGGGGGCCGACATCCCTTCCATGGTCATTCTCTGGCCAAGAATTTATTTTTTTAGTAAAGGCTATTTATTATGGGTATTTATATTATTTTGAAGGTGGCGTATTGTACAAATTTCAAAATTAAGTCTTTGGAGCGTTTCATTAAAGCCTATCTGACACTGACTTAATCCAGGGCATTGACATTGATGTGGACATTGATGGTGGTGGACACTACACAAGTAGGTTATTGAAGGGCATTTGGTTATTAAAGTTATGCTGACCAACAGTTTTATAAAATGATAGGTGATGTGAAGTTGCTGAGCCTGTCTTTTTGGTCGACTCAGTGCCATGTCCCAAGTGCAAAGGCAAGTTTTTATTTTATTATTATTTTTTTTTAATAAATAACATTTTACAAAGTGTCCTTTTCATTCATTTACATAGCGTATATAAGGAGCGCCTGTAGGGACATTCCGGCATTTTAATACTATGGCTATTTAGGGAATTACAAAAATCAGTATGCGATGCAATCAATATGCAGCCACGGGGAATGACCAAATTGCATGATCTTCTACACTTTGCGTTTGTTCATCTTAATGAAAATTGCGAGAAAGACTGGCGGGCTATCTCTTAATGCAGAAACTGTGTCATATAATGTAATTTTATGATGGTCTCAAATGTGTCCATGGGTGTTATTCGCAGATGTCCATGGCGCAATAGTCTCATTAAACCATATGGTTCGCTCGCATGTTGTAGCCGTGTGTTCCTTCAACAGAACGCAAATGGGTCTGACAGGATGTTGTCAATGTTACTCTTCCAAAACGTTCTTTAACCCCTCCTCCTCCTCACTGACCTCCAAAAACAAACTCTAATGGGTTGTGATGCATCCCTCTCGACCCGCCGTCTAATTAATGCAGATTTTCACAGATTCGGAGTAACAGAATCTTTCATCCGGTGCGCTGCGTGCTCTTCTTTGACATGGGGTCACGAGGTCGTGCTCACATGCGATTATCGGACTGGCAGTCATTAGGAAGCAGCTTGCTCCGCGCGACCGCCACCTCGCTCTGAAGAGCGCTCGACTCTATTTCACGCGGTTGCCCCAGTCCTTTGAGAAACCCGGACTGTCACGCACTATTCCGCCACCATGTCCAGATTTCCAAGCATGCCTGGCCCATGATTAATTGTTAGCGACTGGCAATAAAAAGTCCAGCGAGGCCAGCTGCTTTCTGCGGTTTGTGGGATTAATAATGGACATGCCCTGGGCTGCCAACTCTGTCCTCTCACAGGGCAGTTCTTCCGATTCAATAGTAAGCAATGCCAGTGTGTCTCAGCAGATTGTATTTGTTTCTTTATTTTATTTTCCCTGACACTTTGTCAAAAACTTTATTATTTGTAATCAAATAGTCAGTCTATTTTTTTAATAGCCAACACTTTAAAAAGTCACAATGCAGATGCCTATGGTGGATATGGAGTGTTTCTAAAAATCCAAATAGTCAGTGCGCTCCTTTTGTTTTAAATTTTAAAAAGAAAGCTTTCTTCAACTTGTCCAGAGTGGAACAAAAATAATTTTCAGGGGGACCCCTCCGAGCTATTTTGCAAAACAAAATAAAGCAGCTAGATATTATTGAAAATATAGTGCAGTGAGACGGAAATTTATTAACTGGCATCAGTTAATGCGTGCATTATTCATTTCTGGTGAGCATGAAAAATGATTTAAAGAGGTCTGAAATTGCAGCGGCAAAGGCTGACTGCACAGTGCCCCGACTTGTTCATTTGCCATCCTTTGGAGAGGCGGAGGAGAGGGATCCGCTCTCTGGACGGACTCGGCAGTAACAGCTGTGCACTTCTCACACGGGGGTGGCCACTTCTTCGGGGCGGTGGGTAGTCTGGGAAGCAGATGGGGAGACACATCAGTGCTCTGCTCAGCTTGCGCGCACCGTTCCCGCGATTAAAAACACAATATCGTCTGCATTCGGCAGCGCGAGGGGCAGGGCCCACGGGGATACTGAGGAGTGGTACCCTACTGTTGTTGTTTGGGTCTGAAGTAAGACCGTAAAGTTCACTTTACAAACAGAGCGGACCGTGGCGCTGAATGCATTTTTAACATGCGTTGGTGTCGGGCAGGGAAAAATGCTTTCGTTGTGGGTCTTTCCCTCTTCTTTGTCTTTTTCTCCCAATGCCCATCTGAAACAGCTCTCTTCAGTGCAGTCAGAGAACGGAGCAGGAAACGGTGCCAGTGGCATATGGCTTTCCTCTGCGCTAAACATTCATTCAAAAGACAGGTTCATCAGTCATTGCGGAAGCCCGAACGAATACAAGCTCCTGATGGATGGCTTTTTGGGCTTACCTGCTGCTCGTACATTACCTCTGAAACACAGGTTCCCCTCAAGCCCACGACACCGGAAAACTGCAAACCGCGAAATACTCCGTGCGCCACGTAGGCAACAGAAGCCAGGTTAGGGGCAAAATAATAAATAAGCTTTTTAAACCCTGTGCAAGGAACCCAGGGTCGGGTCTGTGCAGGCCAATTACAGCACAGCATCTGTCGTATAGGGGGAACACATGAACAACTTCCGAATGATTTGGGCAATTAAAAGAGGAACGCTTCCTGGTCGTTCAAATGATTCCTTGCAGGACAGCCAGCAATGAGACGGCACAAAATCTCACCATTTAGGGCAGGACAAATAAGGGCGTTCTTGGGGATCTATACTCATTTCAGTGGCGGGCGTCTGGGTCTTTGTTCTTACTTAGGCCTCGGAGTTTTTTTCTGCCAAATTTAACAGAAGGCTCCGGGGGTGACAGGGGTCCACCCCGGTCTCACCTTCTGCTGAGTAACTACCCAAGGAAGACAATCAGTCTGAACCCCGCGGTCTGCTCCTCAAAGTGAAAATCCTTTAATTAGGGGCCTTTTGCGCTGTTTTTTCCTTCAGGATTGCTGGATCATAAAAAAGCAATTAGAGCTTCAAGGCTCAAGTTTAATTCATTTTCCACCGTCCCATCTACTCTGAAAATATAGCAAATTTGACATAATTTTCATTTTCATGTACTAAGCTAAGCATCTCAGATTTTTCAACTCAGATCGCGGTTTGAACTTATCACGATTCTCCGCTTTGTTTATACAATTTCATTAAATATCACTTTGTCTAAGAGGGTGAATAAAGTCGGTTGAAACGATTTATGGCTGGAGGAATGAGCACACATGAAAAAAATAATAGACTGTAATTGATTAAAATATATATTTCCACAAGTTAAATTTGATTTAAAATGAATCGGCGTATTAAAGGTGAATAAAACCAGACAGGGAAACGTTATAAATGACTTATAGTCCACAGCTCCGGGGCCTGAAGTTTCTGGCAATGCCTGTAGAGGCAGTGTTGGCCATGAAACGACAAATCTAAGATTGCAAGGGCGCAAAAAATGAAGGCTCCAGCAATGTTAGATAGGGAGGCAATTCTGTGTCAGTGCGGATAGAGAAAAAAAAGTTTCCAAACGAACAGTATAAAAAAGTCAAACTGCTATGACATAGCGCATCTTCTAAAGATGATTTGCAGTTTCTCTGTTGAATGCTTTAATGAGGATTACAAAAATGGCTAGAGTAACAACTTTTTTACAGGAGATCTGAGATAATGTACAGTCTCATAATTAAAAATAAATAACATGTTAAAATAAATAAATAAAGAAAGAATTTTTTTCTTCAAATATTTTTCATATGTCAGCCAATTCAAGTCACACTAAGTGTTGTGTGAAGACAATTATATAATTAACACCATCAAAACCAAATAAACACTGAAATCAGAGCCAAAACTCTGTGGCTTTTTTATGCGTTAATGCCCCACTGAAATCTAAAAATAGTTTAATAAATTACAGTTCCACTTCTTCGTCCTAAATTAATTATGACGATCATTATGATGATGAGTATTTTCAGTGTAACTTCAGGAACGAAAAATAACAGTGAACTCCTATTTTTGAAGAACAGTACATTCAAACCATTTTCTAAAATGTGTAGAGTTTAGAGATAATTTGACAAACAGAATAGATATCACATTTTTCCTGAAATGGGTGAAAGGTCGTAATAGGATACTATGAAAATGCATGGCAGAGAAGAAACAAGAAAATAATTGACCAGCGAAATGAAAAGTAATCATAATAGGCTACACAAAAGTCATTCATGTGTAAGCCTAAAATATTTGATTAAAATTCATTTCCAGGCCCAGCCAGTCACCAGACTTTTAATTTGGTTGTGTAACCTTCTTATTATTGTCTGTAACCCCATGAAATAGCTGTTTGTTGATCAGTCCTCACAGTTTGTTGGTAATCTCTGCGGTAATATCTCGTAATTAGAGGGACATTGGACAGACACAACAAATTCTCAACAAATGGTTGCCAGGCTTTGCTGGCCAAGAGCTCAACAACCCCAAATCAGTAACCAGTAACCGTTCCACTTAGGCTACAGTCCATACATTGTAAATCAGATTGGCTAATGTGCTCAGCTCAATTATCACATATCCCTCCCCCCCCCCCCCAAACACAGAAAGAGCCCCCACCACACACACCTACCACACACAAACATACACACACTGAACTAAGTGATCAACTGTCCATCACAGATGACAGCACATGAAATGGATTCATTTGCATGTGCTTGAGCAACTACATTGCTTTATGTGTGTAACTGACCACGGCCTCCATAAAATTCCCTTTAGCACCAGGGGTTTGGAAACCTTGCTAAACACCACCGCAATGCCCCTGTCAGCAGCCTGCCCGTCATCCTGCAAGCACCCTTGATTAACTACAGCCTTGCTCACAGCTTTAGCTGTGGAATTAACCAAGTGCTGACTGCAAGCAACTACTTTCCACTTTCTCATTCTCTTGCCTTAATATTGTATTGTTGAACTGTGAAATTAATTTACTTGTGAGTAATTGACCAAGAGATTGTTATGTTGGGTATTTTTAAAGTATAGTTCAATCAAACCACGATTCAAAATGATTAATATATGGCATTTAGTGTAAATCAACAAAACAACAAAATGTGTAGTTAATTACAAATTAATTGTAATCTTAATACAAATGAATATTTTCTCTCTTCTGTACTGAAAATTGAAAGCAGATCCAATTAAAGATGTAAATCATGTAAAAATAGTGACACAGAGTATATTTTTAAATATTATTTTACTGTACATTTATTAAGTATGCCCATTTTTTAAAAATGATTTTAAGATCACCTGGCACCTCTGTCTGAACAACAACAGAAGCTGTAATTGCTGCCAACTGTACTTTACAAATAAATACACTTCATTTTCTTTTTCAAAGGAAACCGGCTCAGTTTCACACCATCTTGCTTGTCCTGTTTTCACAGTCCATTAAATTATTAGCACGGAAAGAGGAGAACACAAAAGCCCTCAGAGAAGAAAAGAGGAGATGTGGCAATCACGGGGTAGAAAGAGGGAGTGAGCGAGAGAGAGAGAGAGAGAGAGAGAGAGAGATGTTTGAGAGGCTCTGGTCTTACAGCAGAAACTGCCTGCTAAAACCTGGACTGAGGGACAGGCCCCAGCAGTAATCTCATGGAGAGTGTTCCTGTACTCCTGATAGATGACACCACCTGGATGCTGTCTGAATTCATAAGTTGCCACACGGAGTAAGGATTTAACTTAAAAATCCTCTTTCAGTGTACAGTAGTTGTTTTATGATTAAAACCACACAATTGACACTGACAAGAGCAGGTCATTCAAGGAGCTCAACCACTCTGCACTCGAATGTGCATGGCTATACAAAGCACAGAAGAGAGAGAGAGAGAAAGCAAGGGACAGAGAAAGAGAGAGGGAGTGAGAGAGAGAGAGAGAGGCTTCTCTGAGACTCTGACCCTGTATGTGGCCTCTGTCTCAGACTATTCCATAAGGGCTTCTGTTATTACTCTCCAAACTGTACAAACCAATGCAGTCACTTCACAGGAACTTTTACTATGTGGAATCTGCCCTATGCATTTCAGGGAGTATCCCCTTACTGAATTTCAAACGGTCTGTGTTTGGATTAACAATCTGATATGTATGCTTTAAAACACGTCTAACATAAAAATGTGTTACTGTGAAATCGGTGGCAAAATATTAAAAATGGCAGTAGGAAAATAGTGACAGAATGAAAAAAGGATTTAAAAAGGAACATTAAGTTAAGAGACCCTTTATAACTTATTGTTATACATGAAATTTAAATAGCCAAACAGTTATGATGATATTCAAATACATGGCAAAAAAAGTATTGATAGGGGAAAATGAATGTTAATATCTTTATCTCATTTCTTTATATCATTTCCTGTTTTCTATTCATGTCCTATCTCGTTTCTGTGCTGTGTTATAGTCTTGTGCAGTTCTCAACTGATTCATACAATTTTAATTTGATTCTAAAGTTAGGCTTTTGCACCACCCCATTCAGACTGGAGTTTTGAAGACCTTCTTTAAGTTTTCTCTGTGTAAATTGTTCGCAGACTGAACACAAACACACATACACACACACACGCAGACACACACAACTGTCAACAATTTCTTCTGTGGTTTGTGAAAGGCTGTTCTGCAGTCTTTAAAAGTTCATTCCAGCGTTAGGTCTGCGCTCTGAAAAGCTGAATGCAGGTAGAAACGTAAGCAAAGTTGACAAAGCCCTTTTCAAGAGAGTACTGTTCCCTTCCTAGCTGCTCAAGCATGAAATTATAATGGCGCTCTCTCTCTCTCTCTCTCTAAATGAACCACCAGCCCCAGCAAAACTGAGGATCATTATCTCCCCGCCAAAGAAAGAGGTGAGAAGGGGTTTGCAGGTGTGTTTTTGATTTGTAACTCAGTAGCTTTTGAATGACAAATAAGAAATCTGCACCAAAATGTGTTTGTGTTAAGGTAAATAATGTGTGTAAATAACACAAAGGAAGAGAAAATGATGGAAAAGAATAACTACACACAAAATGATCATTTCTCCTGTGAGTAAATTCAAAAAATGTTTTTTTGAACAATTATCCTCTAGAATTTTTAATTCAAATGGTTAAAATACAAAGAACTCAGAATCATAATGGTGATTGGATTTAAAAAAAAAAAAAAACTTGACCTGAATGGGGTACATAAATTGAGGTTGTTTAAATACATGTATATAGTTTCTTGACAATGTACTGTGTATGTGGTACTTCTTTTGAAAACAAAATATGTGTGCATGTGTGTTTTCATGTGTATGTGAGTTTTCGTGCATGCCCGTATGTGTGTGTGTGTGTGTGTGTGTGTGTGTGTGTGTGTCTCAGCTGGCCCATAAGGAACAGTTGGAGGAGTGTGTTCGGCCCCTTTGAATGCATCTCTGATGGACAGCACCACCGGAGAGGAGCGGAGCAGGAGGGAGAAGAAAGAGGGGAGAGAGAGAGAGAGAGAGAGAGAGAGAGAGAGAAAGGGACAGAAGAGAAGAGTGAAGAAGAGAAGGGAAGAGAGGAGGACTGAGCAGGACAGAAGGGAGGACAGGAAAAGAGACTTAATAAGACAGAAAAAGAGGCTGAGATGACGAAAAGGAGAGAGGAGAGGGGAGGTGAATGGAGAGTGGTTCTGAGAAGAGAGGGAATGAAATGAGGAGGAACAAACAAACAAGAGGAGAGAAGAGGAGGAGAGAAGAGGAGGAGAGAGGGAAGACGTGGTGGAGGAGTGAGGGAAGACGTGGCGTGAGCGCTGGCGGTTGGCGCTGTCTGGGACATGTGCCTACACAGCGTGGCAGCAGCTGCTCCCAGCCATGAGTACCACAACTCCCACTGCATACACACACACACACACACACACACGCATACACACACACACACATATGAGAACACACATGGAACATGGCACATGTCTTACACACTCATACACACATATGCAAAAAGTGCATGATACCTATCTGCAACATGCTGTCACACAGACATACATACATCAACGCCCATATGGTATTAGGCTGTTCATTAAAAACACAACAAAACAGACATATTGGATGTGATAGGTACTGACACCACCACACAAACACACAAACACACTGCAACATACACACAATACAGCAACATGCATCTGGTACATTACTACTTGTATATCTACCATTGCAATCCCAATGAAACAGCCCTAGTACAGTTACGTCCTAGACTCACTCCTTGCTCTGGACACACACACACACACACATGCGTGTCACACTCAGAGCACAATACATAGCACTTGGCCAGTTCTTCACAACCATACACGGTAACACATACACAGACATTGAAAACACATACGCACTCTCACACAGACACAAATATTACACAAAACATAGCACACATCACTTGGCCAGTCTTTCGTCTGCTCTTCTGACTCCATAAACTGACGGCTACTCTGGGGCCTCACATTGGCCAGGGGCCACCACCACCACCACCACCTCCACCTCCACTGCCGTCGCCAGTGATGCCTGCCCGAGTGCAGCACGCCTGATGCCCCACTTTGCCCCAGGTCCAGGGTCTGCAGAAACCAGAGCCAAACCAACCGTAACCACATCTTCCCATGTCCCTGTGATCTGAAAGCTTTCTTTCCCGCTACGATCCTCTAATTAAGATCGATGTTTCTACATAAACACCCCGACCTGTCCAAACATTTACCATGTAAAGTGAGACGAGTTATTGGCACCGAGGCTCCAGTCCCGTCCAGGACACTCAGGAGAGAGAAGAAGAAGAAAAAGAAGGAGAAAGAGAAGAAGAAGAAAAGAAAGAAAAGGATGAAGAAGAAAAGAGAAAGAAGAAAAAGAAGAAACAATAACAAATCACCTTCACTGAAGTTTTACAAGGAGTCCAGAAGATGGCAACATCCCTCTGACTCTGGCTGCTGGTGCGGCTTGTTTGTTTGTTTGTTTGTTTATTTATTTATTGACAGAGTTTGGCAGTCATCTGTTTACTTAGGCAGGCAGGTCCCTAAACGGAAGAGGATGGGCAGGAGCCGGCCGATCCGAGAGGAAGCAGGTAAATATTGTGAATAATTCAGGCGTATGCCTCCACTACTGGGGAGAGAGGAAGACAGTAGGCCAGGAGGAGGAAGGATGTTATATGGGTCTGTGAGAAGGAGCGCAGGAAAGACAGATTGAGAAAAAGAGAGAGAGAGAGAGAGAAAGAGAGAGAGAGAAAGAGAGAGAAAGAGAGAGATTTGTGAAACGTGAAAATGTGTGTGGTGAATAGAGTCAGTGCCTGTGTGTGGGTGTGTGAGTGCGTGTGTGTGCGTGTGTGTGCGTGTGTGTGTGTGTGCGCGTGTGTGATGGAAGCATCACAGCATTCTAAAGATATGAAGGCTGGGTGGGAGATCGCAGCAAAGCTAAGAGCAGTTCTGACACACCTCTTCTTTCACTCCTTCTCCTTCACTCTCATCTCTCATTTCTTACAGTCTTTCACTATTTTCATGTCCTCTCTTAACCCCTTTCTCTCTCCTCTCTCCCCCGTGTGTGTGTGTGCGTGCCTGCGTGCGTGTGTGTGTGTGTGTGTGCGTGTGTGTGTGTGCATGCATATGTGTGTGCGTGTGTGTGTGTGCGTGCCTGTGTCTGTGTGTGTGTGTGTGTGTGCGCGCGAGTGTGTGTGTGTGTGTGTGTTACGTAAGCAGTGGCGTCAGTATTACTGTACCCTGCTGTACTCTCCCTCCGCTCCACAGATCTACAGCATCACTCCTCTATGATCAGCAGCAGCGTCTGCGGGGAGAGATGGAGGAGAGGAGAAAAGAGAATACTAAAACAGGGACACCCCCCGCCCGTGCAAGTGCACACCACACACACACCACACACACACACACACACACACACACACACACACACACACACACAGGCATGCACACTCATACACACGCAGGCACACACACACTCATACTTTCTCTCTCTCATACACTACAAACCCACACACAGACACACACACATGCGCACGCACACACACACACCACTAGTGACATGACTGTGCAGGCCTGGTCGATATGTGGCTGGATAACTCCACCCTTGCCATGACTGTCACTTCAAAAACATCAAAAAAAAAACAAAAAAACACACACACGAGCACGTTTCGCCACTGTAAACAATTTAATATTTGATGCTAGACAGATTCATATCCCCACCCCTCCCCGGCTCAGTCAAAGGGGACATATTTGGCAGTGTAGAATGAAGTATGTGTTTGTGTGTGTGTGTGAGCATGTGTGTGTGTGTGTGTGTGTGTGCAAGTGAAAGCCTGAAAAACTCCAGCCTCGCGGGGAGATAGCCAGTGGGATAAAAGCCCCTTCAAACCACCAGGATACTGGCAAAATGTACGGTGCAGCGGGCCTCTTAGGATAATTGTGACAACCGAGAGAGAGGGAGAGAGAGGGACAGACATAGAAGAGGGAAGGAAAGAGAGAGGGCGTAAAAGAGGGACAGACATAGGGAAGAGAGAGACACAGTGATGGAGAGAGTGACAGACATAGAGAGAGAGAGAGAGAGAGAAGCATTAAGAGAGAGAGAGAGAGAGAGCGAGCGAGAGAGAGAGAAGCATTAAGAAATCCAGGATGTGAACATGTATAATTTCACATTGAGTGGGCCCTTTTGTCAGGTCAGAGGTGTGATGGTTTGAACATCAGGTTTCTACTTCTCTCTGAATCGCTCTCTCCTTCTGTCTGTATCTCTCTCTCCTTCTGTCTTACCTTTTCACTTTCCTTTCTCTCTCTCTGTTTGAGTGACTTCATCACCTGTTCATCACCAGTCTTTCTTTCTTGCTCTCTTTCTTTTTTCTCTGTGTCTTTCTGAATTTGAGAGACAGATGAAGAAAGTGAGAGATACAGTGTTGTCAGAAAGAGGCAGAAGTGAGAGAGCAAGAGAGAGGGAGGAGCTTAGAAAAGAGAAAGAGAAACAAAGAGAAAAGCCAAGCTCATTAGCATACTCTACACTAGAGGTGGACGAGGCCAGGAGGAGAAGCTGAGCACAAGCCACAGAACACTCCACACCACACACACACACACACACACACACACACACACACAAAACATGTGCACAGACACACACACACACAATGCACTACACACACACACACACACACATAAAGTTGGCACTCCACATGAGCCTGACAGGGGTGGCATTATCAGTGGCCCACCTGAGCCTGGCACCCCTCACACACTCAGGCTGCTGAGCAGAAGCACTGTGCCAAGGTCGGGGGAGGGTGGGGGGGAGTGGCACTCACCACAGTATACTTATCCTGCCCGCTCCAACTGGTGCGCACACGGGCACAGATAAGCGCCACCACCACCACCGCTGTGGCCGCACCACCGCCGACGGCGTGCGGTAGTGAACGGGCCGAATGTAAATGTATGTAAATGCGGCCCGGGCAGGACGCCAATGTGCTGACCCACCGTGGCGTTTTTCGGCAGGCCCGGAGCAGGGTGGTGTCGTCAGCTCGCTTCGCTGCCAGAACCCACAATAACACGGCTCGCTTGTAGTATCGCTTGTGGATCAGCGTCAAGCAATCCAGCATATCCCCATCAGCGGCAATCCAAAGTAAATCCACAAAGCCAACCCCAAATCTGGCTTTCTCTACCACAGTCGAGCATGAAATGTTCCTAATCATTTCAGGCTGATTTGGGAGTCAGAGCAGAGATTGAGCAGAGATACGGTATTACAAAATACTCATTTTTGACTGAAAGCCTTAACACAAGACACATGTTGTATAATCCATTTCTGGTTAGGCTCATACAGTATTTAACACATAAAATGACTTTTTTGCAAAATCCAAATATTAGTCCTTTGTCGAGGTAAAACTACTCTGTCCACATCATACCCATGCTTTGTAAAATACATCAGGGTTATTGTTGTGCTTGAGGGTAAATGAAGGGCCTGTAGGGAACAACATCAGACTCTGTCTGAAGCAGGGGCGGTTCTGTGCAGGCCCCACACACTCCACACACACACACACACACACACACACACTGATGGCGACACTGTCTTGGCTGGTGTCTGTCACCATGTCTGATGTTCCTGGTGGGATCCATCATGTGACTGGCAGGTTGGCTGGCAAACAGAAGGCTCTTGGGGGAGTGTGTTTGTCTCTCTTTCGCTCTCTCTTCCCCTGTGTGTGTGTGTGTGTGTGTGTGTGTCTCTGTATGGGTGTATGCCCCCTCCCCCTTTCCATCAAACACACCGCATGACACACACGTACATATACACACACACACATACATATACACAAACACGCACACACACACACACACACACACACACACCACACACACACACACACACACACACACACACACAATGTGTTTCATGCCGTGTGTCTGCTGGAAAGAGGGTTTTCCACACAAAGAGATACATAGGCATGCAAACACATTCACACACACACACACACACACACACACACACACACACACACACACACACACACACACACAGCGTCCCTTCAGCAGCTGTGGAAAGCAAGGGAACGGAGCGGAGAGGAGAGCTGCAGATGTGAGGTTTGCTCAGCAACAGAAGGTATCAGCGTTCCGCGTGTTTGTTTTTCCACCTTTCCTGGAGGAAAAGAGAGGCCCTTGATCTGACTCAGAGCAAAACAGTTAGCTTTTGTTCACAGATGAAAACCAGCAGAAGGGAAGGGAGGGGAGGAGAGGGAGAGAAGAAGGGAGGGTGAGGGAGAGAGAGAAAGAAAAAGAGGGAATGAAAGAGAGATATCGAGAGAGAAAAAAAAGAGGGAAAAAAGAGAGGGAAAGCTACATTTTTGTGATGTGAAGCTGAAGAAGTCCGGCAATGAGATACTGAGTGAGCATGACCACCAAAGATCTCTCTTGACCTGTACTTTTTATCTTACACCCCACACCCTCCAGAGAACTCTCTCTCTCTCTCTCTCTCTCTCTCACACACACACACACACGCACACACTAGTGCTAGTTGCCTCTCTCTCTACCTCCCACACTCTCATTAACCTGTGACGCACTGAAAGGCTCGGTGACGGCAGCGGACAGAGAGAGAGAGAGAAAGAGACACTCTGACTCAACGCCTCTCCCCTGACTTGGGTTGCCTAATAAACCCTGTTTAACGTTCCCCAGTGAAACCCAATCGGGATTCATGACTGTTTATTTGCCTTCTGGAGTGACTACAGTGGAGTTCTTATGGGCTCAAACTTGGCTGAAGAACAACTCTGTTAAAACACACACTAGCATGACGAGCACAATACAGCCACAACACAACATGCATGGCAATAGACTAGACATCTACATGACTGCCCTCTTAGAGGATCTGTGTTGGTGACAGTATGGTTCGATAGTCTTCCATGTTGGTGGTGATGTGGACATATTGTAGGTTGGTAGTTACAGATAGAGCCTCCCTTTCCCTCTCTCTGGTGATTCATTGGGAGTAGGATTCAGTCACATGTGGTTAAATTTCAGAGGAAACAGGGTGTGATAGAATGTGCCCCCAGAGTCCAAAGGTGAGCTGGAGTCAAAATATCAGCCCTCTCTTCAGGATCACTTTTCCCGTGTGCTGTATTCCCAAATTATTCCCGCACCTAACACAGTGGCTTCATGGAGGCATCGCCCGGGAATCCATGCCTTAGTAATACCATCCGTTGGCTAATACAAACATCGCTCCACGCGGGGAACATTTGAGCATGTTCCCACAGAGATCCCGCTCATAAGAGTGAAACTGTCGGAGCAGCTCAACCGTTTAACCCCATAAGTGCTTCCTAAGAAGAGCTCGACTTCATTGTAAATGACTACGCTGCGATACCAGCAGACATGATCGCAATTCATGGATTAAGCAGTAATGCTCATGGACTCTGGCACCTTCTTTCAGCTCAATTCACTCCTTTGACTTGGGCCTACTGTTTCAACAGCTTGATGGTTTAACCCTGCCTCTCCATCAAAAGCACCCTTTGGTATTAACTGTACTAAAACACAGTCACATCGCTGCATGCAAGGAGTCTTAGGGCTTGTGGACTGAAACGCCGCATTTGTGACAGCTTCTTAGCGTACGCGCAGAGCGCCTCGGCGGAGCCAGGATAGCGTAGCCCGCATCTGTGGCGGCAGAGGCAGGCAGTCTGTTAGCATTCCGCCTTAACGACTCCATCAGCGGCAGTCTCAAGG